>JABEEM010004261.1:0-23930 GCA_013363185.1 Fusarium secorum | reverse complement strand
AAAAAAAAAAAAAAAAAGAAATCCCGGTGTTGCTAAGCCTTGAAGTCGTCATTCTGTCATTAGCGGTCATTATGATTTTGATTTGTTTTCGTGTCTTTTTTTTTGGCTGGCGAAGAGAGCGATGTTTTCACTCTTCCTCAGCTTCAGCTCGGGCGGCACGGGCGGCGGCTTCATCTTCCTTCTTCTTCCTTTGGCGGGCTTCTTCCTCGGGAGTCATGGTGCGAAGCTGGAGAGCATGGATGCCGTTCTCCTGGGCCATCTCATCGCGGAGAAGGGCGTAGACCATGCGGTGACGGGCAGACTGCATCTTGGAGTTGAAAGCGTCAGAGGTGATGACCACGCTGTCACGTGTTAGTATGCATTGCATCTTGAGTGTGAAGTTGGGTTGACCGGGGTATGTGCAGAAGAACGGTGTGGGTGAAAGAGGAAGGGTGTGAGTGAGTATGGGGTACAAGAGACTGCATTGCATGACAAGAGTGTCACGCGGGATGAGATGAGATGAGATGAGATGAGATGAGGCGACATGATATGATTCCAAATCGTGATGAGATGAGAAAAGGAGGTTGCACAGAAGTCGGTTGACGGTGACCAAAAGCGCAATTCTTACCGAAAGTGTGTCTCGCTGGAGGTAGTGTGCTCCATGGCCTTGTGGTGAGAGTGAAGATGAGAGTCATTATAGATCTCGAGAGTCTGGGGATTGAAGGCTGCGGTGATCTAAAGGGAATGGTCAGTGGGTGATTTCGTCGAATACGCACATTGAGATCTCACCTTGGCTCTAATAAGATCCTCAACGGGAGTGTTGGAGTTACTCATGGTTGAGAGCTGTCGCTGGACGCTCGAAAAGCCGAGCGCGTATCGTCGAAACATGAGGTATGGCGGTCTGAAAATAGAAGAACGTAGCGACGTCCAGATACAATTTTGCGCAATGTCGACTGGAACTAGATAGAGTCGACAAAGGCGATACAGATGCGACTATTTAAAAAACGAATTGAGTCGAGGTCAACTCGGAATTCGCGGGCGATATAAGAAGAATAGAATCTTTCTTGTCCGGATCCCAAGTGGAGCGGTAATGGATCGACAGGGCAAGACGAAAGGCTCTGGTTGGCCTTTGACTGGTGGGAGCTTGTGAGGGAGGTGAAGTAGGTTTTTTTAATGAGGTTCCCGAGTTGTCGGGTTGTCCGCCTCTTTAAGCTTGAGGTTATCGGTCTGGCTCTGGCTCTGGCTCTGGCTCTGGCTCTGGCTATTGCTGCCCCCAAAAATGACCACACTGTGACTGTGACGTGACAACTGAAAGCAGAAACAGGAAGTCAAAAGCGAGAAAAATAGCAAACAAGAGACTTTGCAGACGAGACAAGACGAGACGGAAAGTGAAAGGTTGGAAATACAAGTTGGAAGAGGCGGGACAGGACAAACTGATATACGTTTCAAGATATGGACGGGATAGGATCTAAAGGAAGCTTGGACTAAGGTACCTTAGGTAGGCATGTACAGTACATTCTATGGATTAGTACCTAAAGCAAGGCAAGTATCTAAAAGTGGCGGAACACGTTAACTCTTTCGTGAAAAAAAAAAAAAAAAAAAAAAAAAAAACGCATACGCTGATTGTGATTTGTGAAATTGACAACTCAGGGAGCCGTTATCCCGTTTCGGTGTGAAGTCGGTGTAGGAAACAACAAGCAAAAAGGAACAAACAAGCAGAAGCAAACAAAAAAGCCACCAAGTAAGTCACAGAGACATGCATGTACTGTAAGGTACAGGCCCTCCCCTTCTAAACATGTTCGTTATTCCTTCTACTGTACCGTGAAAAGCGCGGGGCATCTGCGTACTGTACATTTATTTTTACCGTCTTTCCATGAGCCAAAGTGGCGGACAAGTTTTTCGATTCATCACATCGCATCACATCCCTACAGTGCAACACCCCTGAACGCCTCTTTTTAGCAAATGATCAGCCGCCAATCTGCGTGTCCGTCCAGACGGTTGGGTCGGGCGTCGGCTGGCCCTGACCGCCTGGCTTCTAGAGCGGTGAAGCCAGGAACAAGGGTGACGAACCACGAACCCCTGTTCTGTTTCTTCCCTCTGTCTCTCTGTGACTCTCTCTTTTCTCTTGTTCCTCTGACCAGTCTGATCGTTGCAAATAGTAGAATGCCACGACAAAGCAAGAGAGTCAACCTTTTACTCATGATAGACTACTGACCTACTATACTAGCAGCGTTACTATACATCCCAATGACATATACCACACACCCCGGCTGCAGACTTGACAGCATACACAGTGGATCTTGTCACTGGAGCTTTTGGAGCTTTGCTGTAGGTACGGGCCCAAACAGGCGGGATCTGGTGCGATGCGATAGCGGTCTCGTGGATTGGCCCCATAGGCAAGGTAGTCAAAGTTAGGTAGCGTTAAAAGTAAAGGTCCGGGGTTTGTTTAGAGAGAAGAAGAAGAAGAAGAAGAAGAAGAAGAAGAAAAAAGATGTCAAATGTGCAATCCACTCATTCACGTATTCGTCTTTGACCTGTGAGTTGTTGGTGAGGCCAGCGTTCAACCATAACAGCCCAGCACAACAAACCAGTCAGTATCTTCCCTGTCTCCCACTCGACTCAGGTCTCAGGACAGGAAGAAGGATCATGTATGTATGTACGGTACTGTGCTGTACTTTCATCTCAACTGTTGGGCCTGGACGGATACATACGTACGTACGTACATGTACAACGCTTGTGTTGCATTGCAGTCGAACGGTTCCTTAAGCCTCCCAGCTAAAAACACACGCGGACGCATCTCTAGCTGCCGATACTCGTCCGCAAACAAAAGAGGCGCTGCTTATTGGCTTCACTTTCGAATCCTTTTCACTCTCTCCCTCAGAAGATGTGCACCTTTACTTCCTGTTAGCTCCTCAAAACTGTTCGGTGCGGCTTCTAAAGGGTACGTACCCTCCGGGGAAGACGGCCGTCCGTCCGGGACCGTGGGCCGAAGACTTGACCCCATTTACGTCAAAGAGCCAACCCACTTTAGCACAGGGACGTTGGAGCTTTTGCTTCACAACGCACGCAACTCCATTTCTAAATTCAGCTGTCGCTTTCAATTAGCTCATGCTCATGCTTCAGCGGGATCGTCAATCCCTAAATCCTATCCTCTCCTTCTTTCCCCCCTCCCCAGTGCATGCCTCGGCAAATGCGCCGTTGAACCACACCTCAACGTAGCATTCAGCGCCCAAGTCTGCAGAGCAAAGACTCCGGATTGGCCTCTTCTAATTCTTGAATCCTTGTCGTCAAACCCCGGCGCTTCGGGGCCTTGGATTATTGTTCGTCATGTCGCTCCTCCGGCATCTCATCACCTCCGGCGTCCGGCGCCCGTCTGCTGCTACCTCCGCTTCCTTCATTACCCTCCGTCCCGCTGCTAGAATGCTCTCGACCTTACCACGCTTACCGCTCTTCGAAGCTGTTGCACAACATGATCCAGATTCGAAAGCTGTTATCCACTCTCTTTCCGGTCGGACCTTCAAGTATGGAGAGCTTCTAGGTGATGTTAGTCGCGCACGGGACAGGCTGGCCGAAGCTGCTGGTCGTCAGGACCTCAACGGCGAGCGCATTGCGTTCCTGGTTGAGAACAGCTATGACTACGTAGGTGAGCTCATGATGTGATCCCGCGATATCGCATTGCGACAGCCATTGACATGTGCTTGTATAGTAACACTCTTGGCCGCAATGGCTGCGCGATCTATCGCCGTGCCTCTGTCGCCTGCATTCCCTGCGCCAGAACTACAATACATTCTCAACCAAAGTGAAGCTTCATTACTAGTCTCCTCACCAAAGTTCGCACCCAAGGCCAAGGAAGTTCTTGCGACTGAGCTCACAACCCAGCCGGCGCATGTAGAACTTCAGAAGCATCAAGGTGGGGGTAGTCATGATAATGTGCAACTGAGCAATACCGACGCTGGTGAAGCTGGTATGATGCTGTATACTTCGGGAACGACCAATAAACCCGTAAGTCTGCTCATGATGCTTCCATGGCTTTGTATGCTAAAGTCTCGGCTTAGAAAGGAGTACTGCTCCCCCAATCCGTCCTGACAGCGCAATCTCGCTCCCTCGTTGAGGCCTGGAACTACTCACCCTCGGATCATCTCCTCCACGTCCTCCCACTTCATCATATCCACGGAACCGTAAACGCCATCCTTACACCGCTCCTCGCCGGCTCAACAATCGAGTTCATGTTCCCATTCAACGCTGATGCTGTATGGAAGCGTCTCTCAGCGCCCTTTCTCGACAATGAGTCCCCTGCCCCTAGAGAGAAAATCACATTCTTCACAGTCGTACCCACAGTGTATAGCAGGCTACTCACCTCATACAAGAGTCTCCCTCAAGAGACTCAAGAAGCAGCCCGAAAAGCCATCTCGCCAGAGCACATGCGCCTCTCCATTTCTGGTTCCGCCGCACTCCCAACGCCTATCAAGACCGCCTGGAGAGATCTCAGTCATGGAAATGTCCTCCTTGAGCGCTACGGTATGACCGAGGTCGGTATGGCGCTGAGCTGCGGTCTGGACTTTTCAGATCGTGTAGATGCCAGTGTTGGCTGGCCACTACCGTCCGTTGAAGCTCGTCTAGTCGATGTGGACAATGGTGAAATAATCAAAGAAGGAGAAGAAGTCGATGCTCGAGGCCGCGAACGATCTGGTGAGATCCAGCTAAGAGGCCCAACTATCTTCCGCGAGTACTGGCGCAATCCAACCGCAACAGCAAGCGAATTCGTCGATGATTCAGATGGGAAGGGGAAATGGTTCAAGACAGGCGACGTAGCTGTCCGCCGTCCAGTCCCCTCCACCACTACTTCCCAGCCATGGACATATGGCCCCCTTTACTTCATCCAAGGACGCAAGTCCGCTGATATCATCAAGACAGGAGGCGAAAAGGTAAGCGCTCTAGAAGTCGAGCGAGAGCTACTATCCCTCCCCGAGGTCGCTGAAGCAGCTGTCGTGGCTGTGCCTAGTGGGCAATGGGGTCACAAGGTCGGCGCTGTCCTGGTTCTAGATAAAGACGTTGTCAAGAAGTGGTCGGCCCTTGA
Source organism: Fusarium secorum (assembly GCA_013363185.1). NCBI lineage: Eukaryota > Fungi > Ascomycota > Sordariomycetes > Hypocreales > Nectriaceae > Fusarium > Fusarium secorum. The sequence goes on along the minus strand of JABEEM010004261.1, from coordinate 18,874 downwards.
TATGCGCAGAGCCCTCAAGGGACGCTTGGCAAGTTATAAGATTCCTCAGGTCATGCGACTTGTTGATCAAATACCCCGAAATGCTATGGGCAAGATCAACAAGAAGCAATTGGTCAAGAGCATCTTCCCCGATGATATCAGCGGGGACGAGAGTTGATTTAATGGACTTCCATTGAAAATTCAAAAAGTGTAAGATATGAAACTTGACAATCACTGTAGTAAGCCACACTTCACCAAATATATGCGAGCATTGTTTCGGCAAGTTGGTAGTAATTGAGTATGCCTAGCAAGTATTCATGTGAAGCAACTGATTACAGTTGCTCGAAAGTACAAAATTCTATTTTCCTTTCCCCTCCTTGGGTGTCCCTTTTCGTACTTCGTGGATGCCACTTGGGAAACAGCCCTCCAAGCAACGCCAATAGAACATTGAGCCAAATGAAATTAAGGATAAATCGTACCCAGGCTGACTGAGCGGTTTACATATCCGGGTTCAAGCCAGTCGCCGCTCAATCCTTGCTGTCCCGCTTCTGCTTCAACAACTCGTCAACCTCTCGTGAATCGCCAGATGAACGGCGTCAGGTTCAGAAACGTGAAATGGTCATTATCGGATATCGTGCTAAATCAACGTCGTGCCTCTGCGTAAATCCTCACACGTTTAAACAACGTGCTTAGCCTTGGCTCGTGTGCTGCCCGAGTGGGCACTGTCGGTGTGTCCAGAGAACTCAACCTGCTCTGAGGCAGGCAGCTCGAGAACCTCCTTGAACCTGCGGCCGATAGACAGGAGAATCTCCTTACCCTTCTCACCACTGCGGCCCTTACCACCAGCGACATCGCCCTCACCTCGACCGGGGATGCTCTTTCCGATGGTACGAGTCCAGACACCAATTCGGAAGAAGGCCTTTCGAACGTTGACAACTACACCCATGACCTCGCCATCGTCCTCGTCCTCGAGGGTCTCGCCAATAGCGGCCATCATGACTTGGAGCCAAAGACGGTCTACATCGATGTTTCGCTTATCCTTGTACTGGTAAGACCACTTGCCGCCATGCTTGTTCTGGGGGTCCTCCCACTCAGGGCGAACGCCGGCCTTGAAAAGGTGATAGTCGGACTTGAGGGAAAGCTCGGAAACGGGTGCGACATTATTCTAAAAAAAATTAGCACAAGAAAGATTTGAGGTCAGGGTGGTGACTCACGTAAACGCCCCAAAACTCCTCAACGGAGTCGAAGGTGATAACTTCCTTAAGGAGATCGTTCCAGTTGTCGCCCTATCACAAGTATTAGTATCCGAGTTCGGCGGTAAAAGTATGTCGGTTCGCACCTTGCCACTCGGAGGCTTTGTGAACCAGAGAGTCCACTTGTTCTGAAGAGGGTGCTTCACGTTGAAGTTGTCCTTGTCGTGGAAAACGGTGACAGGCTTGTCGTCGTCCTTGACATCGGAGGAATCCTCCTTGCCAGCAGGGTCCACGGGAATGGTGGTGAGGTCGACCTGCTCGTCCATCTTGGGGGTGTCAGCTACAGCGGCGGCCATTTTGTTGGTTTTCTGTTTGCAGGGTCGTGGTGGAAGTTGAAGGGTTTCGCGGATGAAAGATCGCGGGGCAGAGTCGATAAAGTAGAGGCAAAAGAAGTGGAAGCAAGAGATTCAGAAGTGGGGCCAGAAGCAATGAAAATGAAGGTTTCAAATTTCAAAGCAATTCCTTCCTTTCGTGGAGAGTTTGTCTGCAACTTTGCACCAGGCAAGAGTCGCGAATAGCGGTAGAGTGAGAAGGAGTAATAGTCGGATTTGACGTTGTCGGAAGGTGCGAATGCGCCTGTTGAAGTTTGGTTTGTGTCGCGAGGCGCAAGCAAAAATTCTTGGGTGCTGACCTAAAACTGCTTAACTTTGAGTTTGGCAAGCGCACTGAGGTGGTTACGGTGCCTTAAGGTACCTGGCTTCTGCCTGAAATGTGAGGCTGCACGTCTTTGCCTCTGGCTTGCTTCATCCTCTAACGTTTCACAAGTCAAACGAATCTCATATTTCCTATTCAACTCCTTAATAGCTAGGCATTCGCATTAATTTGCAAGGGACAGTGCCAGGGCTAATGAAGCCGCAGGTATCATTGACCCTTCTCTTGTTTCAACATGGGCCTCACGTGCCAAGCAAGATCCTTCTTTGTGCCAACCTTGTGTCTATATCCGATCCATGCTCCTGGGGCTAACGATTTGCTTACAAGGTCCTAGTAAGTTTATCAATTATGGGAGGCTAACACTAGAATATCTTTATGCGAAGGTCAAGAGGGGGTAAGGTATTTCTCAGGAGCAAATACCCTCCCTTGGTTAGTGTTTCAACAATACCTACTCTGTACTTGCAATGACATTCAAGCAACATATCCACAAATCGAACTGGTACAAACCTGACTGTCAACTAGCGTCTGTCGGGCCACGAGAGTTTAATGCAACTCAACTGCATATGACGCAGTGTTTTCAGTCACGCGCATATCCAACGTGGAAAATGGTGTACAAATTTGCTCTTGAAAGTGAGCCTATATGAGCTTTAAGGGCTCATGAATGCCATGCTGATATGCCATTGGCTTGTCGAACTACAATGCGCTGTCATACTTGGGGTGATCTCCCGGCATGGATGAATTCGGGTTAACAGTTCAACTTCATGACCCCATTCATGCCTCCACCTCAAACCGTTCAACCCAAACCTCTCTACGTTTTCGAGTCGTTCGTCCCTCGCACCATTTCTCATGTAGGCTAGGATCTAGACATTTCTCTTAACCCTGGTCAAGTGTGCCAAGAACCACATTCAAATAAGACACATGGGGCTAAAACATCAAGGACAAAGGATCAACACAGTCAGATATAAACGGCAAAGGCGGTTTCACACAATTGTATTCATCCAGTCAGAAGCTCTGCTCTGGCCAACTTGTACCAACTTCGACATTGCTGCGTCACTTCTCCCTTGAAGCGAGGCATTCGAGGCGCCAAGTTGCCAACGATCATCCACAGCTACAATTAAGCCTCAATAGTCACCCACCTTGAACCACGTTCACCATTCGCAGTCGATCTTGGGCTGATGGAGCGGGATTTCCCTTTGACGTTTCCCAGCTTCATTGGCTTTTGTGAATATTCCTCGTCCCACAAAGGGACTGACAACTGGTGTGCACCCGCTTCGTTACGTACTCTGCACCATGGTCTTGTCCCAAATGATCGCCAGAGACACGCTAGGTGGTCCTGCAGGAGCGCAGGTACTGGCTATGCCACTCTGGAATGTGAACGCGCCTCACAACCTCGATTTCATCCCACCATCGCGACCCCACGGGTCCCTTGGTGTGTCTGCGAGCCCCTCATGCTCATGAGCCATCATCCGAGACCTGTGCGATCAACCGTGGACTGACCAGGGTTGACTTGCCGGGCCTTTTCGTTCATAGTCGACCTGATATCCATATATAGATGCACCAACTTATAACAAGTCCATCTTTCCCATCAAAGACAAAGGAGTTCCCCTCACCAACACACCCTCTCAACCCAATTCTTTGTGCCTCTTCTTTTACTGTGCCTAAAGCTCAATCACACAATTTACTACCAACTCAAGTTACCATCATGGAGCCAGAGACAGTAGCCACCTCCTTTGAGAAAGATGCTTGCAAGACAAAGGACAATGCCCCCAAGGGCAAGACTCGAAGTAGTTCTCTTTTAACAATCAGCTCGGGCTTCACCTTTCTCGCTGCCCTTCCTGGAGGATCAAGCTCTTCATCGTCTTTCAGATCATCATCTTTTCGATAAATACCCAACATCAACTCTTGTTGTGTTCGATCTGTCCTTCATTTACACACTCTTTTGTTTAATTGTTTATCATCGCTTACGCTCTGCTGGGTCAGCTGTTTCTTTCTACATTCCTTCTCAACGTTTTAACTCAACCCGTTTCTGTTCTTTGTTATACTACATACAGAATGCGGGAGCTCAGGTCATTCAGTCCTGTACGCCGCAGTCTTGACTTTGCACCATTTTGTTCAGACATGGAATTACCAAGCAATTTTTACGAATACCACTTCAGACGTCTTGGTGCTGAGATCTGCACTATTGTGTTATCAGCATTCTCCCCCAAAGAAGAACATCAGGCTCCTCGAACGTCCCCGTGGCTAAGAGACTATCCGGAGGAATTCATCAGATATGTTGAGCTTATAGCTCATATGGACGCACGCGCAGGGAAATGGGAGAGACTCCTTCGTGATAGGGGTGAGAGGACGAACCTCCTTCAAGCTATCATTTTCAAGGCTCTCGACAATCGAGTCTTTTCACGGCTGCTGTTTGGAGCGAGCTCCAAGCATGATGAGACATTGCATAATTCCGATGTTGCACTCATCGATGAAGAAGGTATGTAATGTAAGGCAATACAGCAACAGCGCCACTAACGTTCTTGGAGGCTTCCAACGTACCGAACTCCGAGCCCATACCAATAGACTTTGGCTTAAAGCGAGCAGAGGGGAGCCCGATTTATTTTGGAGAGAGGTCGACAAGCTAGCCATCGAGGTTTACCTTCTGTTACTCCCCGTCTACGAGTTCACGGCCAGTTTTGATGGTTATGAACCTATTTCCAGAACAGAGTTGTATCAGCTACTGCACGACGTAATTTCATACGCAGGTTGGCTCAGCGTAGGACTTCACATGTCATCAGCCATCATGTCGATCAACTGGCTCATACCAGGTGAGCTGTACGCGCTGAACCAAGTGAGCACCTGTCAACAGGCGTACCAGGCTTCAAAGGAGGCAGCTCAGCAGCATGATATGCGGTTACAAGAGCAGAGACCTGAAAGAGAGCAAATGAGCTCCATGGCCAGAGTCAAGATATCGGTCATTCCAGAGATCATTCAATACCGGCCATATCCCAAGGACGCGAATGTCGAGGGCATTGACTCTTACAGGATGATGGAGCCGCATGCGGTGCATTACCAAGGATTGCTAGAAGAACACGATGAGAACAGGGTATTCATCAGCTTGCCAGACTATATCAAGAAGCTAGTGGATAGAAATTGCGCACCACGCAAAGCTGCCCTGGTCATAATGGTCACTATGTTGATCTGTTTGTGGGTTCTTTATACCACCTCGGGGCAACAAACCTGGCAGAAAGCCAAGGGATGGGTGATTCCGGAGCCTGAGCCTGAGCCTGAGAAACCATGGTGGAGACTATGGTAGTGTATTTACCTGATATTTGTGGTCGTGACTAGGTGGGTGTTGTCATGTTTGTTGTTGCACTCGGATTTTGGAGTTTATAAATTTTACATCGGAACATCACAATGCGAGGCTATTTAATTTTCTATTGGCAATTCTCAGAGGGATACCAATCCTCGCAACCAATCTGCAAAGTTTTCAAGATAACCATGCCAATGTCATGGACATTATAGTGTTTGACGTTTCACTTCAGGGTAGCTCTCTGCAAAAGCCAACGGCTTGTAGACGCTCCTTTCGCTTGGCACCACAACAGCGGATCACATCCGCAACAGCTGATCGGCTTCCGTAGCTCAGTTGGTTAGAGCGTCGTACTAATACTTCAATCCGAGTAGCGGTAATGCGAAGGTCTCAGGTTCAAGCCCTGGCGGGAGCATTGTCTCTCAGTGCCCATCAGCTTCTTTTTTTGGATTTTTGCCGATTTTCTTCGATTATTGAGCTCAATATCTGTCTGGATATCAAGTCTTGGTGTTGAGTAGAACTTGGTGTGGTGTTGCGGAAGTCGCCGTCAGGGTAGGAGCGAACTGCTGGGTGGATCTGATCTGGATGATCAGATAAGATTAGGAGAAACAGGATCAAATCATTACACCATTCAGATGCAATCCCTTGCCTGTGACCCCCAACTTGTGTGATGAACCCCTCACTGTCGGTGATGGAGTCTGCGTTGGTTCCTCTCTCATCCATCTGCTTTGAACAAGATCTGCAGACCTCTACCGCTGTGCGAGCAATCCTAAGTTTAGCATGCCTTAGGATAAGTTACCCTAAGGATGGATTCTAAAGCTTAGGATTGCCTCGTCCTAAGCATATCCTCAGACACCCCAGATGCAGTTGGGCTTTCTCTGTTGTGAAACATCGCTACAAAGTGAAAGCTGAAGAAGTTTCTTTTCGAAATGGTACTTCGGAGAATGTGGTCCCTGATCATCAAGTTGCAATGCATTAGTGTTTCGGGCCTCATTCTGCACAGTTGTTCCCGAGCCCAAGGTATGGGACGTTACTTGCATCTCTGACTCGTGTCGAATTGGCACCCGGCTGAAGCATGCAGACGATCGAGGATCTCTTATAATAGAACGCTTCTAATAACGGACAGCAATTGGCATCTTCATCGTGAATTGCAACTGGGGTCTCTGCCCCGGAATCTTCTTTCTGTCATCTTGCTCTGCTGAATAAATATGCACTGGGCCCTGCAGCTCTTTTCCCATGTTTCTGTCACAAACGCTCTCTTGCCTTCTTGACAGTACGAAGCGAAGACGTGTAACGAGGGAATAACCCATTGAATTTACGAGAAACTCAGTTTTAATCGGCTCTCATCACAACCATCAGCCCCAACTAGAGTTGTCCGTTACGCCCTTGAGATTACGCTTCAGTTTTGGAAAGGTTCAACACAGTATGGCCATTTCCTTAGGTACTGACGCGGACTCCATTGCAGGTTGATTTGAAGGCGGAAGTGAGTGTACCAGGAAGAGCAAAGTTTCCAATCATCAATTGGGCTAGGATGCTTGAGCTCACGATGAAACATGAAAATCGAGAAATTGAAGAATACGAGAAGTTCACGAGGGACCCTGCAGGGACAATAGAGAATCCATCAATCACTCGTAACGGGTAACGACATGCAGTAACTGCCGTGTGACTTTGATCGAGGGAGGCTGGGCAACGTGTATCCGTAAGCCCAAGGCTTTGTGTACCTTAGCCTTTTAGTAGCCGATATTGAGTTTGCGACATTAACTGCCAAGTAAATAGATCGGCCATTGTCTGACAATTGTAGATTGGATCCAGATCGAGGATTTCAAGCGCATTCTCAGTTATGACTGCCTACTATGACTGATTCTGAATACTTCTCTTCCCATCCTCCCAGTTGAGTTGAAGATGAGACAAAGTTTATTCGGGCCATCCCGCCCTTCCGCGCGCCAACGGACGGCCTGAAGTATTAAGATTCGGGAGCAGCCGTTTTAGCTGTATGACTTCATCAACTTGACAAGTGAAGTCAATTGAAGAAACAGTGTTTTGTTGATTTGACTTTATTGACCACCGCCAAACGTGCAACCGTCAACGATATCAATTGCCTTATTAAAACCCAATTATCCCGTTCTCACATTCTCAATGGACATCTTGTCCGGGCCCGTCCCGTGCCTCCGATGCCAGCCACCCGCTTTTTTGAGTCTTCGGAAGAGCTCCAAGGGTGAGACACGGTGACACCCCGCCCCCAGCCATCCCCAGCCTCGACCTGACGAGGAAGACGAGATATATCAAGTTTTCGATCCTTGCTAGTAGCTTCAGCTACCCATTTATGGATTTCCTGATGTGACTATGCTCGGCGCAAAGTGTGTTCTGGGTAGATATCAACGCCCAAGCTTACCTCAACAAGACCAACGATTACATTCGAGGCTGGGAAACATGACGAGCATGGGGAAGCTTCCAGGGTATAAACAGCTCTTGGATGGATTTAGATAGCTCCCAGGGACCTGTGATCCCTGCACCGCCGCGGCATCTTGGGCTCCAAGGTAGAGAGCAGAACAGGGCAGTTCCCGGCTCTGCTATCGTCCGTATCGACCCAGGAAAGCCTTGAGTTCTCATTTCTCTTTCCTCCTCAGCCATCTCAACTTTTTCTCTTGGTCCCTGCAGACTGCAGAAAAAAATTCCTTTTTTTGCTTTCTCTCAGCTAAACAACACCAATTCTGCAAAGCATTGTCTAGTCCGGCAGCTCGCATGAGCCCTAGACTAGACTCAGCGCCCCGCTACAACTCCATTTACGCAGGCCTTCCACTGAATTGCTAGCGCCTGAACAGCCCAAAAATCAAAGCTTCGCTACGTTCGCTTCAGCCTCTCATCTTTTACCCGCCTCCCGCTCCAACGTACAGTAACGCGCGATTCAACGCCTGACATCCATCTTTTCCGTCTCTTTTTTTCGCCTCTAACGCGCTTGTCCAATCACACCGCCCCGAGGATCAACTGCCAGCCTCAGATGTCGACGCCATACTGGGGCCAGTTACCTGGGCCCAAGGTCGCTGCGGGCCATACCCGCCGCAGGTCTGAGTCGGACGACTATGCCTATAATGCTGACCGTAGATCTTCGCTCGACGCTGCCCCAGTTCGCAGATCGAATCGTGGTTCTTTACAAACTCAGGTCACCGAGGCTCCTACTGAATCTACCTTTAGTCCCTATGATTCTCCAACCGCTTCTAATTTCGCTCCCCAAGGTCTAGCTCCAAGACCATCTTCTTACAGACGAGACGTACCTGCTGCTGAGGCTTCTAGACCACCCCAACAGAGCCGACAGCAAGAAGAGTACGACGACGACGAGCCATTGTCGCCTCCTCCACCTGCCCCAGAGGTTCCTCGCGGTCCTCCTGTGAGCTATCGCCATCCATACGGTAACGGCGGTCTTCCTTACACCTACACCGCCTCAGACACAACCGCACCTCGCGATCCTAACCCACAAGACGGCAATATGGAAGACGATCAATACCAAAGGTCCTCCGAGAGGACCGGAGGTCAGAGAACCGACCAAGGCCAAGAAGATTTCTCAAGACGAGGCTCAGGCGCCAGCGCATTCGATCCATTGTCGAGGAGACAAACAACAGGCGGGTCTTCAGACCGTCGCAAAGCGTTCGCAAACGACCGATCACCCCTCCAAAGGCTTGAGCTGACGCTCGACAGCATGACCAAGGAGGAAAAACGCGCCCGAGTTGAAGCTGCTGAACGACGTGCAAGAGAACGACAGGCATTGAAAGCTGGAAAGCAGGCTGCAGGCCAGCAAGTGCGGTCCCATGAACGAAAACCCTCCCTCACGCATGGTGAGAGACGTCCGTCGGGCAATACAGCTTTCTTTTCAGGTGCGCAACCTTCAGCGCAAAGAGATGTGTCCCGAGAGGTTTCCCGGGACGTATCACGAGAATACCCCAGAGATACCCAGAGAGACGCACCTCGCGATGTCCCACAAGACACCTACCGAGATATCCCACAGAATGCGCAAAACGATGTGCCAACAGATGTTTACCAAGAACTTCCCCCACAAGTTACGGTGAAGAGAGGAGGCTCACATCGTCGCCGCGTGTCAGTGGCGCATCCCCAAGAAGCAGAGAAGTTTTACGCCTCAGGCGCAATGATGGAACCAGACGACATGGAGCCTATGCCTCGGCGCATGGATCCTCAATCTGCAATTCCCAGGCATGTTGAGCCATCTTCTGGCATCCCTCAGCGCAACTTGAGCTTCCGTGAGAGAGCAGCTCGAGATAACGTACAGCTTCCTGAACAGACCATGACGAGGGAGCCAGCTCAGCCAGTTCCCCAGAGTGGGGGATTCTCCTTGACGAGAAGTGGCAGCAACAAGCTCAAGAAGCCCCCGCCAGTCGACTACCAGTATGCTCCTCGCCGTGTGGTATCAGAGAGGCGCCCTGCACCTATGGCTTCGGCTATGAAACCCCAGCAACGACAGTTTGATGACGATGACTACTACTATGATGACCAAGATGACCTGCTTCCTATTCGACAGAATATGCAACAAAATACGCAACAAAACACCCGGCAGATTACCCAAGAACTTAATGATCGCTTTACCCGCGAGAAAGAGCTACCCCCTGATCCTCCACTAACAGCCGATGCACGAAGACCATCAGTCGACTTTGTTCCTGGGCGTCAACAAATACCTATGCCTGGTGATAACCAGGGTATCAGGAGGCGTGTTACCGAGCCCGTTCCTCGGGTTCAGTATGCTGACGAGGATGAATTCATTCCTCCTCCCTCTACTCGTGGCAAATCCATTGGCACTAGACTCCTCGGTAGAAAGGAAGCCGATGACGGATCTCATGCTCAGAACCAGGCCGCTGTTCGCAGAAAGGCTGAGAGAGCAGATAGCTTTTCTTCTGCTAGTTCTGACTCTCATCATATCTCGAACATGATCTTCAAGCGTCCGGAGGACATGGTCCCTGGTGATGGCCTGTATCAGCCACCTCAATGGCTTGACGAGTGGAAGAAGGGAACCGTCGGTAGCTTGTCCGGAAACTTCTTGGACCTCCAGGATGGTCACTTTCCTGAGCCAGACACACACCAGGCTTGGTGGGAGCAAGATAAGAGCAAGGGCTACTCGGCACGGCCACGAAAGGCCGAGGCTTTTGATGGTGAATACAATGAGCAGTGTAAGTTTGGTCTCATGTCGTCGCCAATCCATGTTTGACTGACACAACCCTCCAGCCCCTACTCGCTTCAAGCCTGCACTCTTCATGAAGTGTGGCCCGCTGTTGAGATACTGCGGAATCAAGCGCGAGAAGGTCCCCAGCAGAACAGATAGAACTGGTGCTCTGGTGGAACGAGAGATGTGGCGTGGTAGCATCATGATCGTCACTCAAGATTCTGACTCTTCATATGATATTGCACCCACACTTCGCCTTTTCGTCCAAGGCCTTGAACTGCTGCCTCCCCCTCCTCATCGTGTCAAGGGTGACTTGTCGCCCGAGTACGTTGATCCTATCGCGGGCCACCCCAAGGTGGGACGTAGAGGAGAAACCCTTTACGTGCGCCCTGTGGATCATATAGATGAGGCCAAGGATCTCTCGCGTGACGAGACTGATGCTGGACTGTTCGAGCAGACTCGCAGCGCTCCTCAACAATCAGGCCCTGAAGGCCCAGCTGATCTGCCTGGATCTTTTGCCAGCCGTCGAAAGCGCATTGGCATCGATGGCGAGAAGGTCCAAAAGTACAAAGATGTGAGAGGCTCCAGGCTTCACACTGAGCGTGGATGCACTTTCTGGCGCTTCAATATCGAAGTTGAGCTCCGTGAGAAGCAGCAGCGCATTGCGTATCGCATCAACCGCGGACCGGCCACAGGCTTCTGGGTGCCTGCCCAAGGCGACACGATGAACATGATGTTCCACAGCTGCAACGGCTTCAGTATGAGCGTCAAGCCTGATGAGCTTAGTGGTCCTGATCCCATGTGGCGCGATGTGTTGAACAACCACCAAACACGACCTTTCCATCTCATGATTGGTGGCGGTGACCAGATCTACAACGATTGCGTGTCGGAAGAATGCAGCCTTTTTAAGGAGTGGCTTCGGATGCGCAATCCTGTCCATAAGCACACTGCTGCTCTGACTCCTGAGATGCAAGATGAGCTGGAGACCTTCTACCTAGAGAGGTACTGTATGTGGTTCTCACAGGGCCTGTTCGGTCTTGCAAACTCGCAGATCCCCATGGTCAATATGTGGGATGACCACGACATCTTTGACGGCTATGGATCGTATCCTCATCATGACATGAAGTCGCCTGTCTTCAGTGGCCTCGGTGCAATTGCGTACAAGTACTATATGCTGTTCCAGCACCAGTCCATTGTCACTGAGACAGAGACCACCGAGTCAAGCTGGATTCTTGGCTCAGAGCCTGGACCATACATCGGCGAAGTTGGCCGCAGTCTGTTCATGTCTGTTGGTTCCAGAGTTGGACTTCTTGCAGTCGACTGCCGTACTGAGAGGACAGAGCATGATGTTGTTTCTGACAAGACATGGGAGAAGATCATGAACCGGCTTTACGCCGAGGTCCGCCGTGGACAGGTCGAACATCTTCTGGTGCTCCTGGGTATTCCTATTGCGTACCCCAGATTGGTCTGGTTGGAGAATATGTGAGTAACTTCCTAAGTGATTTCTGAAACCCCAATACTAACGTGCTTACAGCTTGACATCCAGACTGATGGATCCTGTCAAGGCACTCGGCAGGACCGGTGTCTTTGGCAAGACTCTTAACAATATCGATGGCGGTGTCGAGGTCTTGGATGATCTCAACGACCACTGGACTGCCAAGAACCACAAACAAGAGCGAGCCGTTGTGGTTGAAGACTTGCAGGATCTGGCTATTGACAAGTCTTTGCGAGTCACTATCCTCAGTGGTGACGTCCATCTTGCGGCTGTTGGACAGTTCTACTCCAACCCCAAGTTGGGACTTGCCAAACACAAGGACCCGCGATACATGCCCAACATCATCTCATCAGCCATTGCCAATACGCCACCCCCTGATCTGATGGCTGATGTGCTGAACAAGAGGAACAAGGTGCACCACTTTGACAAGCAGACTGACGAGGACATGATCCCCCTCTTCCAGCAAGGAGTTGATGGCAAGCCGCGAAACAACAAGCATCTTCTTCCGCACCGAAATTGGTGTGCGATTCGCGAGTGGCAGCCTGGAACTACACCTCCTCCAACACCCCCTGGTTCTTCTGATGGTAGAAGCCCAAGCCCTCCTCCTAAGCCGCAAGGCGGTGGCCTCCTTCGGAGATTGTCACTATCTAGAAGCAAGTCGACATCTTCGGACAATCGCCCTGACCTCAGCAGAGACACTGTTCGTGGCCCTCGACCTCCTGTCACCAGAGGAGGTGGCGGCGGTCTGTTCCGCAGCTTGTCGCGACGAAATTCGGCAGATGGGGGTCGACCTCCCCCAGCCAAGCTTCAGCGATCTATGTCTGTTGACCAGGCCCCCGATGCCAAGAAGGCTGGATTCTTCAGCTTCATTCGACGACCTAGCCAGCGTCGCGCTGCTGATGATGGTGGCATCAACGGCACCTGGGGAGACCAAGATGGTTATGATGATGAGGAGTACTGGGATGAGCCCCAGTCTCCTCGACGAGGAGGCGCTCGTCCTTCGGGTATTCGAGGTGGAGCTGCCTACGACGAATACACTGAGGGTGACGACTCCTACTTTATGTCCCAGCCTCGTAGATCTCAAACTGTGGGATCGCGAGCCATGTCGCACTCGCGCGAGGCTGTGGGCTACATTCCTCCTGCGCCTCGTCCTGGAAACTTTTACAGGACACCTACAGGTCTCTCAACCAAGCAGAAGAAGCAGGCTGACAAGTATGCCGTTGATCTGGAGGGCGGACTCGACATCACCCTGAACGTCGAGATCAATCCCAAAGACCCCACGGGTATCACCAAACCTTACCGACTGCTCGTACCGAAGCTGTTCTATGACTACGACGCTGATAATGAGGCACAAAACGTGCCAGAACCGGAGTCGGGTGCAGTTCATGCTGCAGGTGCTGAGCCTGCGGAACCGAGTGGGTTTAAGAGACTGCTCAGCTTCCGCAGTAAGAAGCCCAAGAACCGAGCTCCTCCGGAGGATGACGATTATAGTGAAGACGACGATGACGACATTGATGTTTACCGCGTGAGATGAGTCTGATATGGACTATCTGTGTGTTTAATATTTCAGCATATGGTTTTGTATTTTGACATAGCCTCTTTATATGCCCTCGGCATTCGGACGGAGTTTTCGGGACATGTGTTATTATGGGAAAATTAGCAGTGTAAATACAGCCATCTAAAAGGCGTGTGTATTTTGGTTCAAGCTATGAATGAAAAATGAGCGTTGATCTCTTTTAGTATTCTCTTACTTTTGTTGCCTGATGCTTTCATTACCTTATTGTGACGATTTTTAATCCATCGACCGATAGTCCGATTTGAGTCTTCGCCCCTAAGACAGTTCAAGGGATACTTGCAGTTCAGCCGCTAAAACCCCTGAATAGCGGGGATCCGAGCGCTAAGCAAGCCCCAATCAGGCCCCGGACTTTCCCCATACAGGCCGGAAGAAAGAAAGTTGGCGAATCATGTCGAGGCACGCATGAGGAAGGTCAAGGTAAGTATTTGTCCTTATGAGGAGACCAACTTCAACACGCGATCTTTCTTGATTTTTGAACTATTCACTCCTTTCACAATTCGTACGACGTTGGACACGAAAAGACGGCGACTTGTTGCGACACGGCCGCGAAATTGGAAAGAACACGAAAAAGAGACGATAAATTGTTTGGCTGAAACATTGATATTCGCATCAAGGGGCGTCCTTGTTCCCTGAAGCGTCGATCAACAAAGGCTACTTGGACGACAAATACCACATTGTGAACGAACCACGATACGACAACGGTTTTTGCGTGGGAAGCCTAACTGTGAGGCTTGAGATCGTGGGAGCAAGGGCATGGCGCCATCATGTCGCGCCAATACCAGTATCATACCAACTCCAAGTTCCCGAGGAACATCCAGTCAATAGGCCATGTGCTATCGGTCAACGCACAGCAGACGGCGCATCGGCTGAGGCTGTGGGCTCTTGGGCCGGGAAAGCGTCTAGCTGCATCGACGGGCGAACGGATTGCGCGAAGATTACGGCGGAATCTTACCTCGAGACGGTTGTTGAGCTTTCCACATTTGATGGTATTGTTCTGGATGGTAGTGTTGCTGTATGGCGAGAGATGGGTGTTTAACAGCAAGGTTGCGAGCTGCGATTGGGATCATTGGGAGAAATGGGTATGTTTGGATTCTCTCAGTGCAGTGTGCGACTTGGAAGAGACATGACTGACGATATGCAGCCGAAAGATGCGAAACCTCACCACCTCGTCTTCGTCGCCGATCCTCAAATTATCGATCCTCATTCCTACCCAGGTCGTCCCTGGCCTATCAACCCTCTCACAGTCCTCATTACCGACAACTACCTACGACGCGGCTACCGAGCCATGCAACGACGCTTACACCCGGACAGTCTGTTCTTTCTCGGCGATCTTTTCGACGGCGGCCGCGAGTGGAAGACCCGTGAGGGCAAGTTCGTCGATCCGAAATGGGGACGTGGGCGGTCAAAGGAGGAGAAGAAGTTGGTTCAGACGTGGCACGACAAGTACGGCGAAGATTTCTGGTTACACGAGTATGAGAGATTTGGAGATATCTTCTTCGAGCACTTCAATGACGGTGGAGAAGCGCCTGGAGCTTGGCAGCGTGGACGGAAGCTGGTGACGAGTTTACCAGGAAACCACGACTTGGGTTTTGGTGCGCAGGTCCAGGTTTCAGTGCGGGATCGGTTCAGCGCATTCTTTGGAGATGTGAATCGTGTTGATGTTGTTGGAAACCACACGATTGTCTCTGTTGACTCGGTCTCTTTGAGCGCGGATACTTCAGAGTGGAAGAACCAGCATGATCTACAACCTATCTACGGCCCCGTGAATGAGTTTTTAGATGGCGTCAAGACGTTGAAGAGAAAGGCGGCTGAGGAGGAGTTGCGCCATTATTATGATCTCCAAGGAGGCTTGCGATATCCTCACCACGTTGAGGAGTTGGAAAGGTCCAAGCCAACATGGGGAAACAACCCTGAAGCAGAGAAAGCCGACGGGCCCGACTTTCCTACGATTCTTCTGACTCACGTCCCGCTATATCGAGCCCCTGGAACACCTTGCGGACCTCAGCGAGAACACTGGCCACCTGCCAAACCTCCCAAGGGGCAGAAGGAGCCAGTATTCCCTGATCATCGAAACGCTCTCAGCGTCGTTGGTGGATATCAGTACCAGAACGTGCTCAACGAAGATGACTCAGTCAAGCTGGTTAAAAAGGTGGGCAACATCAAGCATGTATTTTCAGGTGATGATCACGACTACTGCGAGGTTGTGCATTCTGATGCGAAGGAGAACGTACGGGAAATTACCGTCAAGAGTATGAGCATGGCCATGGGTGTTCCTACACCCGGTTTTCTCATGGCGAGCATGTACAACCCTGTTGATGCACAGGGCAAACCACTACCTGGAGCACCAGAGCAGACGATCCAGACTCATCTGTGTCTTTTGCCGAATCAGATCCATACATATATGAAGTATATCGTCTTCATCGTCGCAACACTTGTTCTTCTTGTCGTTCGCGCTGCGCTTGTGCCGGCGCTCTCACTCGCCCCTTTCGCTCTCGAACCCGAGAAGTCATCGCCTTCAGCTGTCCTGCCTATGTATAAGGACAAGATGGACCCCCCTGAGGCATCGTCATACTGCAACACCACATCTTCAGGTACTTCAGCACATCACCTATCCTCGCGCCTGTCAGCCGCGGCACCCCGTAACGGGCGAAGTACATGCCCTGTTCAGACCTCAGGTCGATGGCAGGCTCGACGTGGAGGCCGTAGCGATAAGCGCTGGGGCTGGGGGTCTGCAGGCGGACCACGAATTCATCTCGACGATAATCTGTTCAGCACAAGTGTTCAAGATCAGCGTATCGGTGGTAAGAAGGCTCTTAGCGTTATCGGTCGAGAACTATGGACGATGACATGGCGTGTTGCTTGGATGACAGTCTCGTTTTTCGCATATCTTGCATGTAGAGGATAAATAAACGCCCATTCGGAGGAGTATTGGTTTTGGTCAGAATAGCTTCAAGCGTTCTGTATATAATAATTCACATTGGGTTAGGAGAACATATCGATGTTCTTGGAAAAGCAGGTTTTGCTTAATGGCCGACATCGCGCTCACGCAGGGCTCTTTTATACGTATAAACAAGACGATAAAAATAATAGGAATGAACAGATACATTTCATCATACAAAACGGTCAACTAAGAACCATGAGCCGCATCATCAATCCCAAGCCCATCATAGGCATAACTCGTAACCACTCCCTCCACTCATCTCCTCCTCGTAACACCGATCCTCTCCTCCCTGACCCTCCTGACATCATCATCCCTCTCCCTCTCCTGCAGCGCCTGATGGACGCCCTCCATATCAGCCTGACTCTGCTGAGCAGCCGCCACAGCAGCGGCTCTTCGCGCTTGTTGTGCTGCGACGAGGGCTTCACGCGCACGACGGTCCTCGTAAGAAGCGACGTCCTCTGAAGTGATGTGTAGAGTTGTTGCAGGTCGTCTGAGCATTGTGATTTCTTTGTGATTGGTGGTGGAAGAGAATGTTTCTGGCTTAAAGAAGCTACTGATGAAAACAAAGGGCTTTTGTTATGATGACTTTATGAGCGTGACGTGGAAATAAAGGGAGATGTTTTTGTGTAGGTTCTTGTTCGAGAGATGGAAGTTAAAGGATGTGGAAGAAATAGAAAAAGGGTAGGGAATTTCTCTTGGTGCTTTTATCTTTGAGAATTGAGTTGATGAGATGCTGTTGCAAGGGTCGCATGAGACCAGAGATGGCTGGCTGTGAGTCTGCGAAATTGATTGGCTACAGCCACATTCACTCACTTATCGCTGCACTGTAGTCTTATCCCACTGTAAACATAACTTAAACGATACACTCTCCAAACCACATCATCAAATATCAAAGGTCAAACGTCAATTCTTTCCTTCATCTATATAACGTGCTACTTCGTATCAATATGTTGGTCATCTCTTATAAATGCTCTCAGCGCCTTCAATGCTTTGGTATATGGTAAACGTGTCAAAATGAAATCTCATGCATAGGATGGATACATCAGCATCCCAGCCAAATGAACAGCGAATAACAAAAGAACGAACAAAAATCATCCTCACGGTGATACACTGAACCCAGATGCATACACATTTTCCGCCTCCCACTTCAGAAAGTCGAGCAGGTCATGGTCTAGGTTATAACCCATCGGTACCGTGTCCGGAATATCGGCTTCGCCAGCGCCCATATGAACCACGAGAGGCATCATTGGGCTCGGTGGTAGGCTGTCTTCCGAGCTGTGTGACGAAGGGCGTTTCGGTCGTCCTTCGCCAACCCATCGTTTTAGCCCTGTGCTGTTATAGAACTTAGCTTTGTTGAGAGTCTGGCCGGGCGCCGGGGCGTTCCAGAACCCGGAGGGAAACTCTGCACACACCGGGATCGGCAGGTCAACTTCTGTGTCGATGGTTGAAGGCGTCGACGAGAGAGTGCTGTGAGCCGAAGACCTCATTGATGGCGTATGCTCTGACACAGAAACAGAAACAGCCACCGGTTCTGGTTCTGGTTCTGGTTCTGGCTCTGGCACGTCACCGGGTATCAGCACCCCGTATGTCTCAAAGCCAAATGTATCGAACCACGACGTGATTTCCTCCACCTGCTTTGTGTCCTCCTCGCTCGACATGTCTTGGAGAAAATCTCCGGCTCCTCCCAAGATCGCCATCTGGAACGCTGTCCAGTCTAATGTGTCGTCCATGGTCTTGACTCCTTTGCCAACCTCGGCTTTGGCTAGGGTGATAGGTCCATGACGGAAAGATGGGCTTGTGAGAGTATAGGGTGTACTCTTGAGGTAGAAGAACTCATCGTTCTCTTCCATCTTCATGTTGGTGGTTTCAGTGGCCGGTGGGTTGGCCGGAGGCTCAATGCTTGCCCCGTCTTTCACTGTCGTCGCCCCCACGACTTCGGGGATCGATGGTAGCTTTTGTGAAGCCTCTGCACCGAAACGTGCGGGATTCTTGACCGGCAACTGGGGTGAGGTCTCTGGCGATGCGTCATTTTTATCTTTGTTACTCCCAACTGACTCATCATCCTCCTCCCCTGAGGCCCGTTTCGAAACGTCTCGGGAAACAAGATCCAGATCAGGAGTCGGGTCTATAGCAGGAGGCGTTACTACGACCGAAACTACCGGATTCTCCACGGCCTGTCTCGCTCTGATTCGAGATGCTAATTCGTCAAGATGGAATGGTTCAATGTCTGTCTCGGAGTTATCTGATGCTGCACTTCGAACGGAGTCGATAGAATATCGTTCTCTAGTGGTAGCGCGCTCGTCGTCCAATTGTTGTGCAGCCTCTCGTTTCTTGCGCAGTGCTTCAATGCGATCCGGTGTTAGCATCTCATCAGCTTCGATGCGTCTGAAACGCTGGCCTGTGAGAATGTCTGTCACGTTCTCCGACAAAGTCCATCTTGGCGTGCGGATCGCCGCTTTCGAAAATGAGGTCCCTACAAGACTATGCTTCTTTCTCTGAGGTTTCTTCACCACCGAAGTCCTTCTG
>JABEEM010004259.1:0-22018 GCA_013363185.1 Fusarium secorum | reverse complement strand
ACGAAAGTGCCCATGTATGCACATGCAGCTCTAGCATCAGGAGAGAAAGACGCCCATCAATAAATTTATCACGGCACGAGGGATAGAGTTTTCCGCCGCTTATTTGCGGGGAATGGCTGATCAAAACCTGGGAAAAACTATCCGTCCAGGGCGCCATGACTTTCAATTGGTCCCCCAGAACACGAGAAGCTGGCCTGGCCCCCTGTCCCGATTACTTGTCCCCTTTTCCCCTGTAAATTCTTGCTTAATGAAGTTTTGTTAATGTTTGGTAACTTTCTTTAACGCCTGCAGACAATAGTTGTCATGCCACAACTGTAGAATCCTTGGCTATACAGGTCAGCTGATGACGGCCACTGTGAGTTGTTTTTTTTTTTTTTTTTTTTACGGCTGATTTCTGGCTGAACGTCTAATCCATGTAGAGCTCAAAGGATGATGCATGTTTCTCTGGGTCCTAGCGAGCCTTGTTTGCTGCAATGTCATGCTTTTCACTGTCATGCATGGTAATTGACGTTTCAGCTCAGTGTTGCTTTTTTCACATGGCGTTCTGTTTTTATCACGGCACTATCAGATCATTAACTGGCAGATACTGTTTACCCGCCGTCATCCATGATACATACCAGAGTAATCACATAAGTCCATACTCTCAGAAAAACGCCTGATCTGCAGTCAGATTCTCTCAACATATTGCCTGAAATCAAATCGACACGACCCACGTGCAGTAAGCATCTCACGGCATTGTCCAATGACTGTGTTGCCCTAACGTAAGCCCATTTGAGCTACTCCTCCAACAGAATTATATCCATGCCGTCATTATACCCCCCGACATCCGATGCATTACAGCACAGCATACCCTTAGTAGATGTATTTTTCACCGTCCTTCTGCATGCTGACCCAAGTCTTACAACATTGGGTAGCTGAGAAAAGCCACCAGAGTGCGGATTCACCGGATGTGATGGGAGAAGTGTTGTGTTACATCGGGTAAGCAAGCCTCCAATACTCTATCCTGTCGGGCCTCGAGTGTCATTGACTTGAGGCTGGAGATTTAGGGTATTGGGCTATGCCCCGAGATTTTGTCAGGCAGGTTCGCTTGAGAGCCTTCCGGCTTGGAGTTTGGCGATACGAGGCTCGGAGTTTACCTTACGTATTCCATTTAATGGGATTTTCCTTGAACGATAACTCTTTGCTAAGATGGATCTCGTATAATCTTCGTGATCATGACGCCCAGGTGACACCGAACTGACACGGCAGATGGCACAAAGTCCATCTTCGTCTAGACCATTTTTCTACGGTGAAAAACGTGGACAGTGTGGCTAACAAACCGACCGACCGAGACCGGCCCCTTCGGTCTGTCGGTCTGGGTTGGTCAAGGCTCCCGGTCGGTCGGTCTAGGTCGGTCTGGGTTGGCAGCCCGGTCGGTCTAGGTCTGATTATCTGATCCCGAGATTCTACCCGCGCTAGTTAAAGAGGTNNTGGGGCGTGGCGCAGGTAGCCATTGAGTGCACCTCTTTAACTAGCGCGGGTAGAATCTCGGGATCAGATAATCAGACCTAGACCGACCGGGCTGCCAACCCAGACCGACCTAGACCGACCGACCGGGAGCCTTGACCAACCCAGACCGACAGACCGAAGGGGCCGGTCTCGGTCGGTCGGTTTGTTAGCCACACTGAACGTGGACGATTAATTGAAATTCGTGCCTTGCATGCTGGTTGTAACACGCCCAAAAGAAGTCCGTCACCAATTCAGTCCGTCACCAGTCGTAAACAAATACACTTCATCCCAAGCTGCTCCTCAAAGGTGCTTTTTGTAACTCGATTAAGACGTCGTCGCTTTACAAACTGATCAGCATTCCAGTAGAAGCGCGTTCCTGATTTCTTGACTAGCGTGCCTGCGCCTCAGAGATGACTGGCAACGGCGCCAAACCCTCTAGCCACGTTCTCACTGTCTCTCATCAATGGCGTTGGACTCTCAACGGTTCCCGCATTCCAGTCGTCCCAGGTATCGGGTCAACGGCGGGGAAGAAGATGCCAAATCGAGGAGGTATTTGCCGTATAGAGATGATTTAAACCTTTGGCTTGGGTAACAGTTCACTTTCTGGGATGTCTTGTGGTCATAGTCCTAGAGTTTAATTCTTGAGAGTTCGCGGGAAGCTAGTTGCCGTTGAACTGATCATGATGGAGGTTTGCGGGCGGAGATGGCTTCTTTTGTGACTTCTCCGCTTGCTGACGGGACTTAACCCGCATCTATCAAGAGTCGCTCCTTGGCAAGTTTTGGCATGAAAACCTTTTTGCAAGGTCGCGTGTGCGCATACTGGGCGGTTTGATATTTTTCTCTGTATTTTGTGGTCGGTGGACCTCGCCTGAATTCGTGACTGAAGGTTGTCTAGGAGCATTTCTAAGTATTGTAGCCTTGACTTCGTGGCTGGCTTTTTTAATTGACATCCCCTTCCGCTAGCTCTTGAGATAACAGTTTGTATATTTATGTTAGCTTCTTGTCTATTAATCTGGATCGAGGAAGCTTCCCTCAGATCCAACGTCTCTTTCTTATACCCGAGCTCTCAGTTTCAGCCTCCAGCGACCGTCATCTTACAGATGTCTTGAAGAGCCACCAACATCTATTAACTTGTTTCACCCTAAGTTTGATTCAGGTCCAATATTTGTTTCAATGAATCGCCGTTCAATTCATGCTATCCTCATCCTTCTCGAACAGTCCGGAATGCGGCAAAAATCCATTTCCCCATTAATTCCAATAACATGCACGCCACTCATATCTGCAAGATCTAAGTGGACCGCGTCAAATTCTCCGGATCTGTGCCGCATCTATAGGGTGACAGCTAGGTAAGTTGGTGTCGTATATACATATACCAAGGGCGTAGAGACAGAAGACGGCACGTATGATTTGCAGCATGGAAAGGCTTCTCTTTGCTTTTTAGACGTGGGAATGGTGTTGAAGTGACAAGCAGCCATCAAGAAACCTTCCATAACTCTCCACTTGTTATAGCAAGGCAGACAAGCTGCATGAGACTATCGATACTATAAAGTACCTTCTTAGTGACGCCGGAACTTTATATCTTTTGTCTGAGTCTTATGACTCTACCTTCGGAAAAATACATATACACAACACCCTAACGAGAGAAGATCGAGGCTTTCTGTATACTGATAACGGCGTAGCATCGAGATCAGTTCTTATCTCTGATATTATGCTGTGATACCCCACGCCATATCCTCGCATATGTACTGATAGTCCTACCCATAAAGTAAGCTTAATTGGACAATCTCACCTTGAGACATTCATCCATCGATGGCGCCATCCGAAGTACTGTGATAGATGCATCGGCCGCGCGTCGAAGATGGAGTGCAATCGTTTTGACTAGCAGGATCTCGCATATGCAGTAGGCTTCGATCTCTGCACATAGCACCCTTTTTATGGTGTGTTCGAGAAGGCTTCGGTGCTTCAGTAGTTCAAACGGACTTGCATGCATAGATTGTAACCTTTCTGCGTTGAAGGATGCAGAAGGCGTTGATGGCGACATTTGAGCTGAGATAACGCCATAGGGGTCCGGAGGTTGCTAGAACGTGGTTGATCGATGAGCTAGACCAGTCGTCTGATAGAACGACGATCCGAACGCCGGATCTGGCCATTTGATAGTCGCCTCGTTGTCTTCCAAGGATACGTATTTTGATCGAAAAGAACCAGGTCAGTTTGATAGGGTTCAAAGAGACATTTATTGTGTCAATTGTAGCTCGTTCATATCGGAACTACAGCTATACTTGGTGAAAATTGGTAAAGTCCTGCCAAAAAATAGCAGAGTTCGTGAGGGGAATCAAGGGAATTTATTTTTGCTGCATTGACTCGATGATCCTCATGATCGTATGACTGGTGATGAGAGTTGGGAGACTGTATTGAGGCTGTGTTGACGAGCATTTCGTGGCGATGACGTTGCAAGCCACAGCCGAAACACAACTCATGGTCTCATATCATGCGGGGTAAAAGCCAGAGGTTAAAAATCATTCACAGCCATGAAAAGCATGTCACAAACTGCAGTGACTCTCATATGTTCACACGTAAATTGCTATATGTATACGTGATTCAATCACTATGTACAAAGAATAAGTTTTACGTGGGGTCCTGTAACGATCCATCATTCCATCCACGCAGAGATCAGAAACTCAACCATCCATCTCATACAATCTCAGCTTACTTCCTGAGAGCACGCTTAGCCTTAAGAGCTCGCTTGGCGGCTCGCTTGGCCGCACGCTTGGCCTTGCACTTGCCACCAGTAGAAGGAGCCTTGGTAGCAACGGGAGCAGAGGTCTCAGCGGGCTGCTCGACAGGAGCCTCAGTGGGAGTAGCAGCGCTAGCAGCCTCAGTAGTAGCAGGGGCAGAAGCAGCGGGAGGATCGGTAGCAGGAGAAGAGGCGGCGGGAGCCTCAGTGGCGGGAGCGTCGCTGGCAACGGGGGCAGCGCTGCCAGAGCCGGAGCCGGAGTCGGAACCCTTGTCGTTGGTGCAGTCACCGTCGCTAGCCTGGCCAGCAAAGTTGGGAGTGTGGTCCTCACAGCCGCTGGGCCAGACCTTGGGGCCGGGAGCAGTGTAGTTGGTGACGGGAGGGTAGTAGATGCTGAGGAGCAGACCGGGGTCGGTGGCGGTGTAAGCACCAGGGAGAGAGACAACGGGAGAAGGCTTGCCAGCACCAGTACCATCAACGGTGAGCTGAGCGCAGCCAATGTAGAACTGAGCGCCGTTCTTCTCACCAGCGCCGTGGAGACCAATGTGCTCGGCGCGCATGAGGTAAGTACCCTTGGGAGTCTCCTTGGGGAGAGTAAAGGTGAAGTTGGTGATACCGTTGGACTGGCCGTTCATGTAGTTGGCCCACTCAATGCCGTTCTCACCAATGGACTTCCAGGTCATCTCGTAGACCTTGAACCAGTCGCCATCACCGAGGTAGTCAGAAGCCTCAGTGCCATCGGGAGCCTTGCTCAGGTAGACAGCCAGAGGACCGGGGTGGCCCATGTCGTTGGCGACAGTGAAACCAACCTCATCGCCAGGAGAAACAGCGTGAGTCTTGGTAGCAGCGCGGATATCCTTGTCGAGACCGCCAGCATTGCAGATGATGTCCTTGGAGGTGACGTCGGTGATGGGGCTGTTGCTGTTGGTGGTCCTGCGGACGTACTCATAAGGCTCGGTGACATTGCCGTTGACGATGAGAGCGTCGAAGTTGTAGTGCGCAAAGGCAGTGGGGAGGGCGGCGACGAGGGCCAGAGCGGTAGAGAAGGAGGATCGCATCTTGAATGTTGCTTTTGTAAAAAAAAAAAAAAGGATTGATATAGCGGTAAGTATTTCGTAGAGTTGGACACGAAAGGATAGCTAAACCACCAGGGTCTGCAAAGAATGAAATGATCTCGTAGAGAAAAAAAAGAAAGGCGCAAGCAACAGCTGCGAAAAAGTAAGAATCAGATCTTTGGATGGAAAGAATGGGATGGAGAGGAAAGAAAGAAGAGATGCAAAGGGGAGGGAGAGGCCATGGCTTTATCTAGATGGAGGGAGGATCCCTTGTTTCTCGGATGTGCACTTCATTGCTGGAATATCGGTGGATAATACGCGCCAACTGAAACTGTTCCTGACATTAGACGCTGAGGGTCGTCTGCCAATGTTTGGAGGAACTGGTTAAGGGGGTTTTGTTTGAGATTTGGTGAGTTTGGTGAGACACCCTGTCTGTCAGTTACGCGAGACGTCTCATATCTCGGACATCTAAGCGCTTTGGGCGATTGAGCGAGGGCATTGCGAAACTGTTTGCAGAAACAACTACAAACAACTTGGCGTTTCGATCTAAGGTTGTTTATAACTGTAAGTGATGAATACGAGTTTAATACTATATGTTTTGTAGGGCTTTTGACCATGCAAAGTCAATCGTAGATTGTAATTAATTGTCAAAGCTCAATCGACAGAGATAATCTCACAGCCTTGGCATTTTCGTTAACGTTGTAGGCTTGCTTGGAGTGATTGGTGGAAATTGATGGGCACAGGGGTTCAGTGCCGGATGTAACAGGTGAGTGGAGATGATCATGATCCCAGCGCCAGAAGAAACGGAACGGAACAAGTTCAGATGAATCGTTCGGAAGAATTACGACAGAAGAATCGGCAATAAATACCATTCTTAGTTCAATCTCCTATTTACATATGACGTTACCCTTAGACATTGGCCTTATCAAAATTACGGATAAAATCATAGTAAAACTTGGCCATGTTCATCTGCTCGCTCATCAAAAGCCGTTCGTTGACGCCGTGGATGTTGGAGAAGGACTTGAGGCTGCCGGGGCTCCACCTGTAGATGTTTTTGGAGAGATCTGATTGGGGTGTTAATAGTGCAACGAGGTACGGATACCCTGGACTTGAAAGACTTACTGAGATAATGGCGAGTGTCGGTATTGCCCGTCATGGCTCCTGGTGCTGCGACTACTGTCTTTGCTTCTTGGGCGAAGGAGTGACGTACTGTTCCTGCGAAGATATCCCAGATTGGACCTGTTGTTGGTGATTGAGGCGTTATGTAGGACTTTTTCTTCGCTGCTATTGTCAAAGTACCTTTGTGATTCTGCTGCCAGAGATCTTCGTCCTTGTTACATTGGCGAGAGAGGTTATTAGCAGCAAGATACTCATCATAATCTCCATCATTCTCAAAAGCTTCAACTCGAAGCTTGTGACTCTCAGCAATCTCCTTAATCAACCCCACAATGCGATGCTGGATGCTCCCAATGCTATCCTGCGGCGCATATCGATGATTAACGCCCAGCGTCACAAACTCTGGCAACGCGTTGATCTTTTGACCTCCAGAAATAACATCGATCGCCTGTGATGTCTGAACCATGTACTGCATATCGCGCGACAGCTTAGTCAGGTACTTTGCAACGCTTTGGAGATCCCCGCCGTTGACGAGCTTAGTGAGATCCGGGAAGACATGGGGCGAATGCTCGGCGAAGCAAGCGAGGCATTGATGAATGGCTCCGTTCTTGGCGATCTCGGGCTTGAAAGGGTTGTGTTCCAGGGTAGTAACGATCTCAGCCATTATGCCAATCGCCGTATGCGGTGTTGGCACTGAACTATGGCCGCCGGCGACACTGACGTTGAACCAAACATCTAGATACCCTTTTTCGTAAACAGCAGGTAGTGCGTATAAAACATCCCCCATCTTCTGCAGCCCAGCACCGCCTTCGTCAAGAATAGCAGCAATGCCATGCTCTCCATATCTCTTCTCCAAATGTTTCGAGATATGAACTGCGCCACGATGACCAGAGCATTCTTCATCGAATCCAAAAGCTAGAATGACTGTACGTCGGGGCTTGTAAGTCTTTTGGGATAATAGTGCTTCTAGGGCAGACATCTGTGCTGTGATGGCTGATTTGTCGTCTGAGGCGCCGCGGCCCCAGAGATATCCGTCTGTTTCGTTGTAGTAGGCGTCAAAGGGCGGATGGACCCATTCGTGGAGTGTCCCGGCGGCTACGGGGACGACGTCTTGATGGCCTGCTAGGAGGATTGGCTGGAGGGATGGGTCGGAGCCTTGGAGGGTGTAGACGAGGCCAAATTTGTTGACTTTTTCTGGGGTGATGTGTTTATGTCTGAATCTTGTTAAAATCATTATTCCACGTACAATTACTTGACTTACACGGTAGGATATGCTTTCTTTAGCATTTTTGGAATGTCGTTGAAGGGCTTCCATCTATCGTCTGTATCCAAATCTCCCATGTCATCATAGCAGATTGAAGGGATACGGACGAGGGATTGATGTTTCTTGACCATCAACTGAAGCGCTTTCTTGCTGGAGAATAGATCATGCGAGCTTGCAAGACCATCGTCGGAGGGGTTCAGCGGGACGGGAAGATGGCATTTCGGATTAGTGTCTGCAGTGCCAGCAACGTTGATCTTATTATTAAGACGATGCTGCGCATCATGCGAAAACGCAATTGCTGTACCGGCCACGAAAGCCGTGGAAACAATATCAGTGAATCTCATCTTGATGGCTTATGTTGAGCTTGACAATCAGATCATTCAACATGGCGTCAGAGCATCCTTATACTTTATCTACACGAAACAGTTTCTTGGCACTCTATCTTCAACTATGCCCAACACAGGCACCAAGAAGCGAGTTTCGTCAGCTCACCTCGAGAGCTGAACAAGTCTTTCGCATCCGGCACATTAAGGTTCTGACCCCGTAACCAGCCTGCAACAATCGCGTGATGGACGAGTCTGGAATGATGACGAGAGTCAAAAAACTCTTTCGGATTAGACGGCCGAATGTCTCGGCCGTGTCTTGGCGATGGAATATACCGACTGAGTGCATGTTTGGACCGAGGCATTGAAAAGAATGAATGTGAATGATTAATAAAAATACATTTTTTGAATTACATAAGAAACAATTTGGTCTGTAATCTATATACTGATTCTGTTGCGCGTTGCGCCTAATCTTTCTTCTCCTGATCCCCTGGCTCTTCATTCTTCTTTACCTGTTGGATGAGCGTGACACCTGCTAACTCACTAGCACCATCATGGACCTGCTTCGTCCAGAACGGATCTCTCTCCATCACCAAGACTGACTTGCGTCGCTCGCGGTGCGCTTCACGTACAGCTAGTCCAGACTGCTGTTTCTTCGTCTCCAGCTCTTCAAGATACTTGACACGGTTCGCATAGCGCTGGTTGTAATCTTCTCGAATGCGCTCAGAGCCGATCTGTTGAAGAATGAAGCGGACAAGAGATCGGAGGAGAAGAAGAACGTGTTCGCTGATAAAAACGGTGACGGGGAGACTCGCCCAGCTTCCCATTGTGTTGCCGACTTTGTCGACACTGAAAAGGTGGACAATTGCTGCGGTGCAGATACTTCCGAGCCAGGTTAACGCTTCGAGGGAGTAGATCCAAGGGCCGATTCCGTCTGAGCGAACTGGTGCGGGGCGTTGATGCTCCAGTGAGATCTTTGCGAAATCAGATCGTAGCTCAATCCAGTTGTTGATGAGAAAGCCCATTGGGATAATTGGCCAGACTGGTGAGAATAGAGCGAGGTATCCGAATTGAAGAACGATTTCTGCAATGTCATCCTGGACGTTGTACTTTGGAAGAATCGCCTCGTTTCGAACACGTGATAAGAAAGCTGTTTCTTCAGGGTCATCCTTCACCACCGCAAGAAGCATATCGCCCTTTGATCGCGCCCTGCGATAATCTCTATACCAGTCCGAGAATTTATGCTTCAGCATCGGAACGATGTTCTCTTCGAAGAAGCCCGATAGTTGACCTGTGACTGTCAAGGCGATGACTTCGTTTCTCAACCTGTCAGCGTCAAGATGAAATGGCTGATGAACGAATTTCTTGCCGACGCTAGCAAACGCAGCTGATAAGAAATTCTCGAGTTTGGGTACGACGGTCCCGCCGAAGGGGATGTAGATGAATGCTGTGAGGAAGATGGGTAGGTAGTTGGTGAACATGTTGAGGACAAAGACTTTTTGGGTGAGGGACATTTCGTGCAGATCGGCGGTGCGGTGGTTTTCGAATTCGGTCATCCATTCGGCTGCGTCTTCGAGAGCGGAGGTGATGTAGGGGAGAGATACAGCCAGAAGAATTGTTGGAAGGTATTCCTGCTCATGTTAGACAAGTTTGTTAGTGGAAATGAGTGACATACCAAGTAATCCTTATACGGCCCGGCGTACGTCTCAGAGATCAAAATCTCAATAGTAAACACCGCAATGATGGTAACACCCAGCGCCAAAAAAGCCACTATCAAGAACGGAATCTGCAACAACTGTCTCACGACCTTCTTCCATCTGGGAAAGTAGTAATGTTTCCGCCCGCCTTCATCAACATACTCATAGTCATACTTGAACTGCGGTCTGTTAACCTTGACATGGTGGATACCCTTGACGTTCCAGCGCAGACTGAGGTCAATCTCCTGAATCTTCCAGTACTCGAGGAACACAGTGCACCAGACGCTGGTGAGAATGCCGTAGGCAAGGGAGTACCGTGGAAGCCAGAGCCATGCGATAACGCCAGTTATGGCGGGGAAGGTGAGGAAGAGAAGATAAGCTTGGATGAAAGCAAAGTAAAAAGCGACCTGGCATTGTAAGCACATGTTCAGAAAGATGAGTGAGAGGGAACGGACCTTTGAGCCGTGGAGGTTGCGAATCTGATCGATATCCTCGTTGGATAAGAAAAACTTTCTGCTCAGATACTTGAGCAGAGACTGATTGACCTTGGGATTATGAATAGGAAATATCGCCTTGACGTTCTTCCATTTTCCTGTTCCGGGGGTGATGCCTGCACCACCAAGATCCTTGGACCAATTGACGATATGGTAAACTGAGAGGATATCCTCTGCTTCATAAGCTCCATCGACGACTGTGTTTTTATCACCGCCAGGGTGATTCGGCGTGATGCCGTATAGCCAGTCCTTAACCCTGCTGTCTCTGTTAATAAAGTACTGTCCGAGTCATGGAGTTTACTTGCCTGGACTTGTAGACAGCGTTGCCGAGGAGTTCACGTGGTGCTTTGGCGAATACAAGAAGGGATTGATCATAGCCCGCTCTGACTTCAACGTCGAAACCAGTTTCTTCCAGATCCGCCACTAGGGTCTTGAACTCTTTGATGGCCGTATCATGATCTACCCCAATCAGCATCTCATCTCATCTCATACTCACACCCATCTCTCAAAACTCACCCGTCTCGCCGAAATCGTACAAAACGACATACTTGTCGTTGTACGTCGTCTTATCCTCGAACCCCATGCTCGGCATCTTCCAGCCTATAAGATCCCTGTGCTTTTCCCGTCGGTCTAGTCAGGCGATACCCCTTGCGCGACGGAACATACCAAGAAACGAAACAGACAGAGAATGCAACAACACTGACAGCGCTATCCAGGCTGTGTAGAGAAGTGAAAAGAATATGTTTGCTGCAAAAGAGTGAAAAAGACACGTTTGGGGCGCTCCAATACACGTCAGCTGGGTCCACTTGGCCAAGAGTGTCGAGCCGGATTGGGCGGCTAAGTCGGCACGAGAAATCTTGGTGTTTTGGCCCTTGGCAATAAAGTTTTTGTAGGTGATTTGCACTGCCTCACCGACGATGGAGTGGTTAATTTTAGGGGTCTGGGTTCATTGGTTCTTGCGTATTGAGATCGGATCTACAGGAGCCGTGAGGCTTGATGTTTTGGTAATGAAACAATGCTGTGATTTTCGTACTGATAATTTCGGGTTCTGTGCATCTTAATTATCGTCGTCATCTTACAACTTGGCAGTCATCTGCCAAGAAGGTCGTGGTGCTGCTATCTTATCAGCGATAAGATAGTCAACTGCCGGAATGGGTAGAATGCGAACAATTGCGATTCGAAACTTGAGTAAGAAGAAGAATTTTAATGTTTTTGGTGTCTCGATATAGGTGTTGAGGATTAATTGACTTATATGCACCCAAGATCATTTGACATGCATCGTAGCTGGACGTGAGCGATATTCCTGTCAGAGATAATGCCCAAACTCAGATGTAACTTGAACATCTTGAAACTATGCTCCAATGAGCGCTTGGTAAAGATATATCTCCTCTGAATCCGGTAGATCGATAGTCCTTAGCCCTGTAGATCCCACTGGTGTTGAGGTCACAAGGTCACGTTAAGCTGTCTTCGTTCCGGCAGATCAATGGCGGGCCTCATCCGATTACTTATTTAAGCTGACCCCATGGATTAAGCAACTGAAGGCGTTTGATGAACTCAACAATTGCATGATATTGATTCGTCTGCTAAAAGCCTAGAAACATCCATTGCTTTGCTTGCAGCAATGGACCCTGAACCCGAATCCGAATGGATGCGCCTAGAGCAAGATCCAATGAAAAGATGAGAGTGACTGAAAATGAATGGGATGCAAGAAGCTATGGCCTAGTGTCGTATCACAAGATGGAAGCCTCTATCCCACAGTGTGCCAATCGATCAGATCATAGTTACTTGCTGGATTTCAAGCAATGGAAATTGCCGAGGTGAGATCATGGCCGGACACTTCATCCAATCCCTCAAAAGTCACACGATGGCACACGAGCAGCTGAACACCAACAAGACAAAGATAAACATCTTGCGATGTCATCGTGCGGAACTTTAGCATTTCAACGTATCGGGACGAATCGTTTATATGCTCAAACGTAATGATGGTTGTCAGTCACGGTATGCGGTCCAAAAGTGTACATACATATAACGAGACTTGTGGCAGAATGAGATGTTGTCGTAGCGCCATTTACACTGTGATGATGAGGGGTCTCGAGATTGTCGTCCAACGTTACCGTTTCGATCCCGCGATGGTTCAACATGACGCTGGTCAGCATCATTTCATCCTGAGGTATGGGAGGGATGACGACACGAGTGACAAGAGCTCGAGTTATATGAAGCTGCCCTCCCAGCACTGTATTTGTCGCTCCAGACTTGAACTAAACACCAAGAGACTTATAAAACATATCACAATACAGCAAGACAAAAACATCATGCCAGAGAGACGACATTCTGGCCCAAAGGCCCCGACTGGTCTCAATGATGAGACGGCCGAAGAGGTCCACGACATCATGCACCAGGCCGAGATGGAAGAGCAAAAGGTACGTCGCTGTGATCAATTGAATGCATGCGTATGCTAATAAGTAATAGATGCACGGCAAAGATGCGCTGTGTCAGGATGATGTGGGACCAAGTGAGGAGGGAGAACAAAAACAGCAGTCGGCGATGGGCAAGGTTAAAGAGGCGCTGCATCTGGGCAAATAAATGTTGCGACAACCACCAAGGTACCTGACGATGGGAATGCTTTCTTATGTCGGCGTTGATACCAGATTGTTACATTAATTGAACTCAAGTTATTTATTGACAACGCGGAATTGATTGCTCGGTTGAAAGGGTATAAAACAAAACACTAGGGTATCTTGACATTATCATCCTCCGCCATCATCAACATCACATCAATCAGCGCATCACATCCCAAGAACAAGACACGCCGAAAACAAAACAACAATCGCCAAAGCCATACCACCCGGACTATTCAACCCCATCGCGCCATCCTCATCCACTGGCTTCCCATCAGCAGCGCTGACCTTCTCACCACTAGGATACCGAATATTGACAACCGCCTCCCCCTTCAACTCATCCGGCACGCCAATCGTATGCGGACACTTTGCCTGGTTCTCCGCCGGATAATCCAACTCACACGTCTCGTCGTGTCCAAGCGTGCATATCGAGTCGAGGATGTTGTAAAAAACGTAATTATCGCCAACCCACGTACTATCGTTCCGATCGAGGCACGATGTTAAAAAGTTCATGCTATTCGCTGCGCTCAGCGGTAACTTGCTCTTTTTCGTATGTATTAAATCGGAGCACTTGGATGCGTCGACGTTGGAGTATGTCATCTCGACGGGACCGCCGGTCGTGGGCTCGTCGGTGGCCGAGTAGCCCGTGTAGAGGTAATTCCACGCATCGTAGCTAACGTCGTAGGCGCCTTGTGATTGATCGACGCGGAGGAGATGCACGGTGCGGTCTTGGTATGTCAGCGTGATGCAGATATTATTGCAGTCGACGGAATACGGCCAGTAGGCGATGCGATTCGTGTTGACCTGGCAATAATTAGCCCGATTGAATGAAACGATGGAGTAATGTCGCGTACTTTGCACCCGGGGACGCCAATTGACGAGGAATAACTATCATGCGGCGTCGCCCAAACCGTGCCAGCATCTGATTTGCGAGCGAGAGAGAGAGAGATAAGTGAGTGGACGAGCAGCGAGAGCCGCAGCATTTTTGAGGGAGTGAACACGCCTGACGTAGGGCGGCACGGATCAAAAGGAATGAGTGATTGAAGGCATTTTCTTTTGCGACAGCCACGCGAGGAATACGGGGAGTATTAGGGGTCTGGGGGGAGAGAATTGGCCCTGATCTTTACTGCATTGAGATTGAGCATTGATTACGGGCATGGCGTTAGGCTGTTTTGGGGATGATATGGCGAGAGAAGACAGGGGTTAGAATGAGTTGTTTTTTTCTTGATCTCGGCACTTCGGGAGTGGATTAAGTGAAATAGCCATTCATGACGCGTATTATCTGAAGGCTCATTTAGTTGTGAATAATTATCACAAAGCATATTAAAGTGAAACAGAGAGAGACTTGATAGAATATCTTGATTGTTATTGACAATGCGACGCTGTAGAGTGCTGACTTGGCCAAAACACAAATGATCCTCTGAACCAAACCACCCACGGACCAACCACTCCCTCCACAAAACATGACAGTTTCAAGCCCCGTATCTCGCATCATCATCCCCCATTCAAGCCCACCTCCACAAAAAGCCCCTCTTGGCAGGGCTGAGCTACAGAAAAATCCGACTAATACGCGTTGACGTCGACGCCGCAGAAATGCTGTTTTAGTCTCGGGACATGATCCCTCGTTTAGACCGTGTTCTTTGATGCCAAGATGGGGGCCATTTCAGATATCTGCCTATATAAACCTGGAAGCATTTACCTCCAGAATTGTTCCTGTTCAAAGCATCGCTTTTCACAATGACTCTTCTCTGTAATTTCATTACCTTTCTTATCCCTTCTGTTCTTGCTGGCTCTGTGCCCAAGACTTGCAAGGCGTACCCTGGGTCTTCAGACTGGCCTTCGCACAAGGAGTGGTCTCGTCTCAATGACACTTTAGACGGTAGACTCTTTGCGCCTGTTCCTCCTGGGGCTATTTGCCATAAAGGCTGGCCGTCTTATGACAAAGATACTTGTCCTAAGGTGGCTGAGGCATGGAAGCATTATGATCTTCACACGCAGGATCCTGTTTCTCTGATTTATGATCAGTATTCGAACTGGACGTGTCTTCCGGATGCAAGGTATCCATGTAGTGGAAGTGGATATCCTGCTTATGTTGTTAATGCTACCAAGGCGGAGGATATCAAGATTGGAGTCGACTTTGGTAAGTATTCCACGATTTAACAAGAGCTTTGCTAATGAATGATAGCTCGGAAGAACAACATCAGACTCGTTGTCAAGAACACTGGCCATGACTACATGGGCCGCTCCATAGCTCCCGGTTCCCTCTCACTCTGGACTCACCATCTCAAAGACATGACCTACCATAAAGGCGCCTTCAAACTTCATAACTCGAAGACTACTATCGCTGGTGATGCTGTTACTGCCGGCGCAGGAACCCAGATGTATGACCTCTACACCATGCTGGACAAGTATGGTCGCGTAGTTGTTGGTGGCGGCGGAAAGACTGTCGGACTCGGAGGCTATGTCACCGGCGGCGGCCACTCTCTACTATCAACTAAGCATGGCCTTGCAGTTGATCAAGTCCTCCAAATGACAATGGTCACACCGTCTGGAAAGATCCTGACCATCAATGAAGATAACTATCCCGATCTCTTCTGGGCAATGCGAGGAGTAAGTCCTTCACCTTCCAATTACCTAATATACTGACAATATTAGGGCGGTGGCTCAACCTTTGGTGTCCTCACATCCATCACCATGAAAGTTTACAAAACCCCCAAAATCACCGCATCAGCCTTTACAATCGGAACATCCGCAGCCGCCCCCTTCAAATACGATCTCCTCGCCTACATCCTCTCCCAATTCCCCTCTTTATCCGACGCCGGTCTTTCAGGCTATACAAACCTCAGCCCCCAAACACCCAACCCCGCCGGCGGATCCGACGAAGTAGCCGGGATCCAGGGTGTCTTTGCGGCACAGGACGTCAACGACCCCGA
Organism: Fusarium secorum; assembly: GCA_013363185.1. Lineage (NCBI taxonomy): Eukaryota > Fungi > Ascomycota > Sordariomycetes > Hypocreales > Nectriaceae > Fusarium > Fusarium secorum. The sequence continues at coordinate 6,296 of JABEEM010004259.1, read as the reverse complement.
CTACATTCTCAAGTTGTTCAAGCCGATTAATGACACTATTCAGAAGCGGTGGCCGGGGGCTGTGCAGTTTAGTGCTACGAAGGAAGAGTATGGCTCGTTTTTGGAGTGGTATGATGTTTATTTTGATCAGGGTGCTGCGGGTGTGACGCTTTATCTTGCTTCGAGATTGTTGGGTAGGGAGGCGCTGGGTGATAAGAAGTTCAAGGGGGCGTTGGAGGGGAGTTTGGTGTCTGCTGGGGGGTTGACGGCTCATTTGATCGCTGGGAAGGGTGTTAGGGATGCGAAGCCCAGAGGGGGGAGTGCAGCTGCTAATCCGGGTTGGAGGAAAAGTTATATTCACGCTAGTAAGTTCAAGAAGCTTGAGAAGTCAGTTTGGAGGTTACTAACGAGTCTATCAGTATCTGGAGAGACCTTTGAGCCTTTCAACAAGACTTCTAAAGCCGAGGCAGTCAAGAGGTTGAACAGATCCATGGAGCCATTCCGCAAACTGTCTCCCGATACAGGTGCTTATATCAATGAGGTAAGAGGTTCTATACTACTAGATTGAATGCTTGTTTACCATGCACTAGGCTCTTCCTTTCGAACCAGACTGGCAGCATGCCTTCTGGGGCAAGAACTACGAGAGACTTCTGTCGATAAAGAGAAACGCTGATCCTGACGATGTTTTATGGTGCTTCCCTTGTGTTGGAAGTGAGAGGTGGGCACAGAAGGACAATGGTCGTCTCTGCCGAGTCAAATGAGCTTGCGGTAGGAAACATTGGCAAGGGCTGCAAACTGAGTGGAGTTGAGTTGATGCTGATCAACTAGATATATGACCAGGAATACTTTATCTCTATACCTTTGGTTCGCAAACAGCGATAAACGGTGAAATGACGCCTGCAAAAAGTCAGCAATGTCATTAGTAGACCACACAACTTACTGCTCAAAAAAAGCCTTCCGGTCTTGGCATCATGCACAACCGTCGTCGCAGCCGGCAAAACCTCCCCCTTCGCATCCTCAAGCATTTTCTCAACAACATACTCCCCCCCAACTTTCCTAACTCTCAATACAGTACTAGGCGGATGAGCATTGTACGGGTCATCATACGCCTTGAAGATCTCAACGCCGCTAGGAAATGCAGCGATCCAGATATCACCATTCTCATCGATTGATGCATTATCAACAGCATAGCCTAGATTAACTTCGTCGATCTTTTCGATATCTTTGTTGGAAAGGATGCGGTAGATATACAGTCGGCCGGTTATGGAGTCGGGAAGATAGAGGATGTTGTCTTTTACGACGAGACCGTTTGGGAATCGGAGGTTAGGTGCAACGGTCTTGCAGGTTTGAGTATCGCAGAATGTCACGTCGGAGTAGCCTAGAATCATGGACAAATGATGCCGCTGTCTTGTTAGTATAAGCGATAAAATAGGCATTGGAATATTTACCCAGCCGAATTTATGAGGACCGTGATCATTGCTGATATAAAACGACTTATCACCCAGTACTGCAACACGATTTGGAGTGGCAATTCCATGGTTAGCATATGTTCGAACATGCTTCATCTCCGTCGCTTGGGGACCGGTAACAAAGTGCTCGATAGTCGCGTTTCCACCATGAACATGTTGATCTAGCAGTCTTCCGTCCGCGTCAATCGAAGGCCGCAAGTTGACAAGAAATAAATCAATATCGCCATTTTCCTGTTCAACGCCTGAGAAACCAGCGAGGTTGATCAGTCCATCACCAGCAGTACCCACGAAATCGGGTGTTGTCAAGGCGCGGAACTCAAAGCCGTTATCAGTTTGCTTATCGATATCCAGCGCAACGATAGCGTCGCGCTGCGATCGACCCAAAATATTGCGATACCCAACACTACACAATTAATCACAGTCTACTATAATTTGTCCAAAGCCAACATACTTTGGTTGCCATTGCTTTCGTGCAATAGGATCTGAGCACGCGAGGAACAATTGGCGTGTTGACTGGGATAAATACATGTCCTCGCAAGCTTCCAGCCGATGATGCACGATTTTACGGCATTGGTAGGGAAATTCGCTGAGGGGTTGGATGGTTCTGTTTATGCCGAAACCAAGCCATATTGCTTCTTTGAGGTAGGTCTGGAAGAGGATTGCGAGGAGGGCGATGGCTGCGATGCTGATTTTGATGAAGAGGTTGACCATCTTGAGGAGGTTGGCTATGATGATGATGGAGACAAGAGAAAATAAAATAAAATTAGAATATGATTTGATGAAGGATGCGCATCCTGGGTGATTCAAATAACCGCTACTGTCATGGTCGGATGAATGCAAGCCGACAGTTGCGGAAGAGCCGTTGATGCATTAGAGTCACATCTTCAGTTCAGCTGACATCAATTCATCCAAGTGCATCACCTACAACTTACAAGAGGGTGTCTCAATCAGACGCTGTAGCCCCAAACATCACCAAATCAATCAAGGCTGTCATAAAAAGTCAAATGTCGTATAAGTACATCCAATCGATGTAAATATCCAATCTAAGAATAATACGCTTCTAGAAGCAGATACAAAATAAAAGGGAACAATATCATCCCGTATCTACCATCGCAAAAAGTATCTACGCTTCACCTTATTAAAGTATTAAATGCCCCGTCCATTATCTCCTTTTACAGAGCTGCGACAAATGCGCCGACGATGAACGCCGCAAGCGCTGGGACGTTCCATGCGCTCGCCCCGTTGACGATTGCGGGGCTGGTGCCCGTTGGCTCCGAGGGTGTTGAGTCGACGGGGGTGCCTGTTGGCTTGACGACGGTAGCGACGGTGTTGGGGGGTTGGGCGTAGACGTGAGTGGGCTTGTAGGTCTGAAGCTCCTCAAGAGGGTTGCCGCCGGTAGGCTTGGAAGCGCTGCCAGTGGGCTCAGGGTAATCTTGCGTAGCGTGGCCCTTGGTGGGTTGCTCATAACCAGGCTTGGTGTAGTGGCCCGTGAAAGTACCGTTGTTGTGGTGGTTGGAGCCAGGAGGTCCGCAGGTGGTGCAGTAGCCAGGAACAGGTGTAGGCTTGGGCGCCTTGACGACCGATGTGATGGTGACGGTGCGGTATCCCTTGGTGGTAGCCTCCTTGCAGCCAAAGTTTCCAAAGCCGCAGTGGATAGCTTCGGGGATGGTGTACACGCCGGTAGGTTGCTCGGGGTTGATGATCTGCGTGTTGCGCACAATCTCGGTGGTGACGTCGCCCTTGTTGCAGGAGCCGGAGCCGGGGCAGGAAGTGATGGTGTACACGCGTGTCGATGTGAGGGTGGATTTGACAGGACCCTTGGTGGGTTGAGGAGCAACGCCTGTAGCCTCGGAGCCGGGGCAGTATGTTGTGAGAGAGGTGATGATCTCGGTGGTGACATGGCCGACGGGGCAGTCGGTGACGCTGGGAGGGCAGGCAGTGACCGTGTAGACCTTGCTGGTTGTGACGGTGGAAGTGATGGTTGTAGAGGGAGCGGAAGCAGTAGGGAGAACATAAGTGTTGCCAGATCCGCCAGTAGAGGTTGATCCAGGCTTGGAGGTTGTGAAAGTAGTGTTGGAGTAACGAGTAGTAGAGAAGGAAAGGGTAGTATCGGCAGTCGTCTCAGCAGAAGAAACAGACTCGGTAACAGACTCGGAAGCAGTCTCGGTGGAGGTAGGAGCTCCAGAAGTGGCGGTAGAGTCAGAGCCGCACTCACCAACCAAGTCAGGCACAGCATTGGGACCAGTACCGATAGCGACGAGGTTAGTACCGCAGTCCTCGTTGTTAGCGAGCCAGACATTTCTGTTATCCCAATCGTAGACGACGTAGGCAGCGCGGAGGAAAGTGTCGCCGAGAACAGGGAACTCATCGTCCTGGAAGACACCGAGAACGCAGCGGTCGTCGTTGTGCCAGATGAAGTCTGCGTAGGGGACCTTGATGACGGTGTTGCCGAACTTGAAGTCGACGGTGCCCTTGAGATCGGCGACGGAGCAATCGACGTCGACGTAAGCGCCGGGGGTTCGCTGGGCGGTGGGGAAGGCTGCGACGATCTTGTTGAAGATGGCGCCGGGGAGTGCGCTGACGGTGTATCCGCTGTCGAGGAGGACGGGCTGCCCGTTCGTCTGGGAGAAGATTGCGTCTTCGGAGCCGTCGTCTTGGATGATGCTGATGCCGTCGAGGTGAACCCAGTAACTGCGATTGTTAGACAGGCGCGCTGGTCAATTGAGCGTGGGGGGGGCTTACCGGGTGAGACCATCTGGAGATGACGCGGCGGGGATGATGGGGCGCTTCTCGAGACGACCGGTGTATTTCTTGGTGTCGAGACCGCCGAAGATAACGGCGCCGCGATCGCTATCGAGGGTGCGAATGTCGAGACTCAATGCGCGACTCTTGATAAGGCCCTGTCGGACCATGCTGTCAATCAGGAGAGGGTACGGCGCATCCCAACCGTTCAGATCAGGCGCGGCGCCCATGATACCGACGCTGGTAAAAGAACTATCGTATGCGACACCGAAAACTTGGTTACGAATATTCGCAGCTAATCCAGTCAGTATGTCTCAGCGACGGGTGAGGAATGCTGTCTCACATCCAACGACAACATGGTCGTAGCCATAGTTCCAATAAGAATACCCAGTGCCGTAGACAACACCGCCAGTAGTGTTAAGATTAACCCAAGTGCTACTCTCGCCAAAATGACCAAAAGATTCGCAAAACGCGGGGTGCTGCGCCTTTGAGCACACGGGGTTGACCCAGAGCTCTGCAGAGCCCGTGTCCAGATTGACGGTGACTTTCTGCCCCGGCGTACCGAGCTCAACGTCAATACTGTAGAAAAAACCGTTCTGCTGGCTCTCAAGCGCGACTTCGTTTTGGCGCTTGGTGACGCCTTTTACAACGGGCGCGCCGGTGGAAACCTTGAGGGGGAAGCGAATAAGGCCATCTTCTTGGGGAGCAGCAGCGTGAGCCAACGCGGGAACCGCGATGGCGAGGAAAAGAGCGGACAACATCTCAGCAAATCAATTGAGATGCTAATCGGGTTTAGAGAAATTAAAGAAAAAAAGACAGGGGAAGGAAATAAGATGGGAATTTGTTAACCCGGCGTAGTGAGTGACCGGGGAAACGAAACAATTATAATGAAGAAGATGGGAATTGAACAGAGGAAGAGAGGTTGGAAGAACTAAAAATGGAGATGGCGGGAATTTTTCTGTTGGTGCTGTTTCTATATAAAACCAACCTGCAAATGAACATGCAGAGCTAAGGGGGGGCCTTGTCTTGGATGATCTGTGCCTGGCGCTAGGTAATCTTGAGGAGGGAGGGGGGCCTCGTGTAGCGCCAGGTCATTACAAGCGGGTTCTTAAGATGACGTGGAAAACACAAAAGAGGGGAAATAAAATAGACAAAGGATAAGAATATTTAATATCTTTGTGGGTATACACAAAGCGCCCTTTGTTAATATTTCAGCTGAAGGGTTGTTTTTATCTGCAGAGACAGAATACGAGACTCCCTTGTGCGCTGTTCCCTTATTAGGGGTCACGTCAGCTCCGCAGTGGTGCGGGCTTAGCGCCTTGCCATTATGAGATTAGCTACGCACCATCGTATTGCTGTTATGCAGTGAATAGGCTACGGGGTCTGTTATTTTCAGATCCCGCCGATCTTGAGATAATATCTGTTTTGAAACAACGCACGGAAGGGGGATAAGGGTAAGCTCCTTGAATTAAACGCGTCCCGAGACATTGATTTCTCGGATCCCGTGTTTGTCTTGCCCTAGGGTAACAGAGTAGAGGTTGGGAATACACGACAGATTATTCGTGTACCCGCTGTGAAAAAACGGCGTGCAGCGCCACGTCGACTTTCCCGTAAGCTTTGACGAAATGTCACCCTGTTAATGCAAGCCACAAATTGGATCTGCTGTGCGCCGTTGAGTTACTGGTGCGGGAAAAGGTTATCGTCGAAGCTTTGATTGAGATCAGCGAGTTGGATGGAGGGAAATGACCGTGGCTGGATTGAGGGGTTACACCATTGTAAGCGCAGTTGTCAATTGACAGTCATGGGGTAGAGGGACTGGTGTAGAGGGATTGGTGTTTTTGTGCTCGGCCGAGATCAGTGTGGCTAACAAACCGACCGACCGAGACCGGCCCCTTCGGTCTGTCGGTCTGGGTTGGTCAAGGCTCCCGGTCGGTCGGTCTAGGTCGGTCTGGGTTGGCAGCCCGGTCGGTCTAGGTCTGGTTATCTGATCCCGAGATTCTACCCGCGCTAGTTAAAGAGGTGCACTCAATGGCTACCTGCGCCACGCCCCACCTATTTTGTGGAACGAGTTCGGGTGTGCTAAAATGGGTGGGGCGTGGCGCGGGT
>JABEEM010004256.1:0-12246 GCA_013363185.1 Fusarium secorum | reverse complement strand
GAACATTCCACGGAGGTGCTGCCTGTACATAAACAGTAGTTCTCCTACTGCATCTTTTGAATGAAAAAAGAAACAAGAATCTTCCCATTTCAACACGGCTCCATGTCCGAAACCTGGGGATGGCAACAGGCTAGCACTGGGGTAGTCGGCAAAGAGTGGACCGTTCCCGTCCGTGGCTATGATGCTCTCGATGGTTGGGTGCCGTTTGCTGTATTCAGTTGGCTTGATATCCAACACGAGATGCCGTCTGTTGGGCTGAACCGCACATAGATCCTTCATGGGCATGTTGTCTGGCTCCATCTCACTGCTCACCCTGAACAAAGGCGCCGTACTGGGCGGGGAACAGTGAGGTAAAGCTCCGGTTTTGCGAGTGCCTGTCCCATTTACTTAGAAAGGCTATTGAAGTAATACATCAATAAGGTGTAGCCCTTATGCGCTAAAGATATCCATGACTTGTAGAAGTTCTTGCCATCGTCCATCTCGTTCAATCGCGATTGTTCCCTGCGGTTGCATGACCTTATATTCTGTAGTAAGTTCAGTGCCGTATATATATCCCTCTTCATCATTAACAAAGGCTCTGAGATCTCTGATCCATGCATCCATAAGATCTCTCTCTGAAGGCGTTGGTCCATGAGTAATAGAGTAACTGCACTATGTTAGCAAGTCTGCAGTATGGTGATCTGCGTAGAGGCTCACGACTTACTTCCATATAGGCCTATCCATAGCATGGCTCACACCAAACGAGGCTGGAGCAACTTCATTCGTTATAAAGGACAGGCGATATGCGATGAGATATCTCCAGACATTCTTGATGTCAACACCATTGCGCACCAGATTATCGACGAGGTATCGCGATGGAGCTCTGACTTGGCCATCGGCAATGATACGTCCAAAGATATGCTGCCAAGCCTTTTTGTCTTTTGTTTGCGGAAGGGTATAATGCTTCAGAAGACGGTCGGTGACGTGAGGAGGATAGTAGTTGGATATTTGCATCCGAAGAGAAGGGATGTTGGGATCGGGAGGGTTTGTGACGGCGTAGAGGGTATCTTCATCAAGGACTTCGCCAATGTAGAGCTTGAGTCCGCGTCTTTTGAACTCACGCGCAAATGACCCGTCGCGATAGTAGTCAAAGATACCCGAGTGAATGAACAGATCATCTGTGACGGGACGAAAGGTATGATTCTTCAGCTCCATGATTGCGGCAGAGAGCTCATCAGCACTAATACTTCTCAGATTACGCAGTCTCTCTGCGCCGCTGATATCTGTTGGTATACTGAAGTACTCGCAGAGCTCATCGAACTGCTCCTCGCAATCTTGAACAGTCTTGGGTTGTGTCGGAATGGCATTGGAGTACATGATCATTCTTGTAAAACGACCTTGCGACTCTTTGCCACGGAAGTCATAGAGAGCTTGTGCAAGAACAGAATAAGCTCCTGCACTGCGTCCCGCCAGGATAATATTTTCAGGATCGCCTCCAAAGGCAGCGATGTTCTCGTATACCCAGTCCATAGCGAGACGTTGATCCCAAAGACCATAATTCCCTACAGCTTCTCCGTTAGACTCTTCCAAGAGAGACTTGCCAGCAAGAAAGCCAAAGACGTTGAGTCTGTAACCAACAGCTACGAACACAGCTTGTAATCCGCCAGTTGATATAAGCTCAGTGGGATCCATACTCTCCTCCTGACTTGGATCTCCAACCTGGAACCAACCACCATGGAACCAGACCATAACAGGCCATTTCTTATTTGGTTCGCTGGGATCAGGCACAGGCGTCCAGATATTGAGTCGTAGACAATCCTCACTGTATGCATGTTTGGGGATATGCTCGCTAACGTTCTTGGAGTAATTCGCCTGAGGACAAACAGGTCCAAAATGCGTCGCATCAAAAGGCGAACCATCTAAAGATTGGTATCGATGTGTTTTGGGGAAGGGCTGAGGCTTTCGCCATCGTAAATTTCCGACGGGGGGTTGAGCGTAGGGAACGCCTGCGAAGCGACGGGACTTGGAATCGAACTTGAGACCTTTGAGAGATCCAGAGGTTGGGAGGTTAACGTGACAGTCTGAAGTGGTGTAAGAGATGGAATTGCCCATTTTGACGATAAGCATTATTTTGGAGATAGAAAAGAGGGAACTGCAGAGTACGAGATAAGAAGGGAATGAGAGAGACTCAATAAATTGTTCGTTATTGTATTCATATCTGGTTGTATCGCAATTCGATTTTGGGGTGATGGTGATTGGTCAGTTTAATCGACGAGATTTCAGCTGCCAGAGGCGGGGACGATTGTGGCGTCGCGTCCTTTCAGATTAACGACCGAAAAAGAAAGGGTCAAAGCAACCGATCGATTAACTAATGTCATCCAATTCCTTTCCACTCATTCGATAAGGACCCCCAGTCAATTCAAGCCAAGTAAGTCAAGTCACATGGAGCATGCATCCAGTTCCTCCTCCTCTAGCCAACCTCATCCCCCAAAGCGCAAACGCGTAGAACGCGGCCGCTCTAAAAACGGTGAGTCCCCGGCTCCCCCGGGAAAACCGGAAGTGGTCCCCATTGACCCAAATTCTAGGCTGCTTGACGTGTCTGACCAAAAAGGTCAAATGCGATGAGACGAGGCCGCAGTGCAATCGCTGCGTGAGGCTGAAGCTCGAGTGTAGATGGGCGACGCAGATGCAGCCGCTGGCGGAGAGGAGGAGAGGCTTGGGGCCGATTAAACAGAGGGAGCGGTGGACGCCGCAGACTATTGTGCCCAAGATTGATGATGCTGGAAGTGAGGGCTCGCAGAGTGTTACGCCGCCTGCCTTGACGCCGTCGGGGGATTTGCAGTTGTCTGAGGGATTGCCGGCTGATATGTCGTTTGATGGTCTCCCCGTGGAGAATGAAGTTGCATCTGCATCACCAACGACCTTTCTAGACATAGCGCCAGACGACATGATCAGCCCCATCCCCCTCCCCCAATACCCTCACGATGCTTCATCACAGCTCATTCTATACCCAACACCCTCCTTCGACATCCTCTCCCTGTTCCCCTCATTTTCCTTCACAAACCCAACCGAGCCCGCCCCTTCAATCGGAAGCGACGACGTCCAAGCCATGACATTCCACTCCACCGTCCTCGCACCCATGAAATCAACCCGCAAAGCCGCTCTATCAGCACACTCCATCTTCCTCAACTTTGCCGTCCAAAACCCCATGGCGCTGCATTTCCTTCTTGCCTTTTCACACAGCGAACTAGCTATCCATCATGGTTTCAGCCATAGACCGCCTTTGGAGTCGTATCTGCATTTTCAGAACGGGTCGCAGCTTTTAAGTCAGGCTCTCGTGACATTATCGCCTACCAACCACGTCGCGATGATGTTGTCGTTTTTGTACCTTTATATGTTTTGGATAAGGAGGGATCCGTTGGAGGTGGAGAGATTACGCGAGTTGAGCAGCTCGATTCTTGCGTATGTTACGACGTTTTCGCTAGATGAGGTATGTGCCAACTCTAGTGGGAATACCGGGACGTCAGAACCTGTTACGCTATCGCGGATCTTGACGTATATCTATGACCGCGATGTATTCTGTGGTTTCTTTGGCTGCGGTGCTGCTTTTGCGGGTTATGTTAGCCAGAAGCATGAGACGAGGCAGCGAATATGGCGTCTGTCACGGATGCCGATATTGCCAGACCAGACGGAGACGTGGTTCAGGTCTGAGAGTTTGCCAGAGACGAGTCAGAGAAGGATTCTGGATGTCTACTTCAGTTTAATTACGATACAATACGAGATAAACGTGTATAGCCAGAGTAATGAACTGGCTGTACTTGGGAAGGGGCTGGAGATTAGGAACAAGTTGGACAAGATACGAGAGGTAAGTTGTTAGTGGTCTGTTAACCGTCATGGACTGACATCGTACAGGAGCAGAACTTTCTCTTCACTTTATCGAGAGACTGCGCCCAACAGTCTACTAAGCCACCACTAATGGCCCTCGTAGCTGTAACTTTCTTCCACGCCCTCGAGATCTACTTATACCGCAGCCGCGACACATTCTTCGGCGAGACACCAGTCCCTGCTGATATCGAGCGAGCCCTCCAGGAACTAGTCTCAGCGGCATACCACACCATCCCCGTCGGACCAGTACAGCTCTTAGAACGCTTCCAATGGGCTCTTTTAATCGGAGGAATCGAAACACATGACCCCGTATACCGAGATTGGATCTCGGCGAGTATTTCAGACCCCGTTATCAAGGGCGTTTACAATCTCGTGGTATCGGCTAAGACACTGTCGGCTAAGGGAATATCGATGGAGGCGGTTCGCGAGTTAGTTAGCAAGCAGACCATGAATTGATACTTCTTCACTATCTCGTCGATTAAACTGACCACTCACAGCCCACGCCACAGATCTGGGGTAGTAGACAAGGGACCCCAGATCTTGGAGCCGAATTAGATAAGGGGAATAAGGCTAGCGTTGTTGTGATAAGGAGAGCAATATAACTGGGCCCTTGCGCCCCAACATTGACTTAAAACCATCAACGCTTTGAGTTTTAACCTTCTTTTTACTTCACTCCTGCAACGTCACAATTTTAATCATGGAGGGTAAAGAAATGAAAGAGTCGGCGCCTTCGGATGTTGATATGCACGGGACTGTTGATACGCTGTCGGTGGAGGAGGAGAAGAAGCTGGTGAGGAAGATTGATATGAGGTATGTGCCACCAGAAGTGACAGGTGTTCAGAGCTAATTTTGTAGACTTATGCCGTTGCTTATTGTAAGCTATGGACTACAGTATTTGGATAGTAAGTTTATTGTGACAATCGATATGCGGGTATTGACTTTACACAGAGACGCGTTTGGCGTATAGCGCTATTCTTGGCCTAAGAGAGGATCTGGTATGTAATCACCACCACTGAAGAAAAGCATCAACTAACAAGCGAAGCAACTCGTCGGCCAACAATTCAGCTGGGCATCTAGTATCTTCTACATAGGCTACCTCGTCGCCTCATACCCCATCTCCCTCGGCTTCGTCAAATTCCCTCTCGGCAAATATCTGAGCGTTCTCATGTTTATCTGGGGCGTTATTCTCACTCTTCACGCTGTCGCGCATAATTACGCTAGTCTGATGGTTCTTCGTTTCCTTCTTGGTGTGTTTGAGAGTGCGATTAGTCCCGGGTTCTCGCTTATCACGGGAATGTGGTATACGCCGCATGAGCATGTATCGCGCCATTCGTTCTGGTTTGCGGGGAATGCGTCGGCGAGCATGGTTGGTGCTATGATTGCGTATGGGATTTTGAGTTACCATGGACCTATTGAGCAGTGGAAGGTGAGTTTTTCTTGTCACTTTGAGAGTTGAAAGCTGATTTGTGAAGATGCTCTTCCTCATCTTTGGTCTCATCACCATTGCTTGGTCCGTCTTGACATTCTTCTTCCTCCCTGACTCTCCTGCAACGGCCGGGTTTCTGTCAACGTCTGAGCGAGAGTTTGCTGCTCTTCGACCTAAGAAGTTCCAGAGAACTACCCAGACTAAGAAGTGGGATCGCGGGCAGTTTATTGAGACTATGAAGGACGTCAAGGCTTGGTGGTTCTTTTTCTTCTCTTTTATCATCTGTATTCCCAATGGTGGAACCACGAGCGTAAGTTTTCTTCTACTATCCTGCAGAGACTGCATCAACTGATATCATGATAGTTCAGCACCATTGTCATCAAGAGCTTCGGCTACGATGAGAAGCAGACTATCCTCATGGGTCTCCCTGCATCAGCCTTTCAACTCACGACCGTCATCCTCGTCGCCGTCTTCACAACCTACGTCCGCAAGTCGCGCCACATTGCTCTTGTTCTGACGTACCTGATGGCCATTGCCGGTATTCTTATGATCAAGCTCCTGCCTACAGCAGAAAAACTCTCGCGGCTGGCAGGTTTCTGGCTCATCATGGCCGTTGCACCAGCATTCCCTCTCATGCTGTCACTGTCTGCTAGCAACATCGCCGGTTTCACTAAGAAGTCAACCGTCATGGCCATGATCTTCCTGGGATACTGTGCTGGAAACTTGAGTGGACCTCAGTTCTTTATCAGCACTGAAGCACCCGGCTACCACGTGAGTGACACCACTTCTCAGTCCGAGACATCGCTAACTCTATAGACTGCTTACACCACCATCATGGTCTGCTATGCCATCACAATTGCTCTTGTGGTGGGTATTTACTTCTACCTCACCTGGGAGAACCGCCGTCGCGATAATGAGCAGGGTGTTAAGAGAGATCCCGAGGAATCTCAGCAGGTGGACCTTGCTGAGGACGGAGCGCTTCTTCAAGTCGACGAGACTGATCTGCAGAACAAGAACTTTAGATACATTCTGTAAAACGGGAGTACATGCAGTTTTGGTGTTATGGCGGGCTTACACAGTTTAGTTTAGGGTCTAGTAGTTGGTCGTTACAAATGGAACATGTTATTTGAACTACTATTGTTCGTGTAGAACCACCCAGCTACTTCACTGATCTGAGGGAAGGGTGGAAAACGCCTCAAAGAATGGTTTCACATATGAAGAGGAGATGACATGCACAATGAAGTGTTGTTAAATACAGTCTATCCTGATCTATCCAGTACAATGAGGAAACCCGCAGCGCTATGCTATAACAACTGACCAAAGAATAACACAGATTCTCCAATCTATCCAAAGACCTCCAGGATCAATCGCTCCTTGCTAACACCCTCTCTCCAAGTCTTCCAGTCACTCGCCCTCGTGGTGTTCAACCTTCTATCCTCACTATGAAGAATAGGACCCAAGACATCAAGCACATCATCAGATACCTTCTTACCACTGCAAATCATCACAATAGCGCCCTGGCCCCAAAGTCGTGCCAAGGTATCAGCGTGCTTAGCCACCAAGTGCTGAACATACTTGTACGGTGAGTCCCAATCTCTACTGAAGGCGCGATGGATTGATACAACACCGGCGCGGGAGTACTCATTTAGTGTATCCCGGTAGATGTCATCCATCTTGGCGCCGCGACATCCAAAGAAGAGTGTGCAGGATGAATTGGACAATTGACCTGAGTTCTTCTGCAGGTATCGCTTCTGCATGAATCCCAAGAAAGGAGCAAGACCCGCGCCAACAGCAATCATGACGATGGGAACGTTGAGCTCAGTGGTCATGGCAGTGCGAAGCTCAGGTCTGCAGGGTCGAGGCTCAACGAGAACAGAGTCGCCGGGTCGGAGCTGGGCCATGTAGTTGGTAGCGAGACCGCCTGGGCGTGCAAGCGATGATTCACTAGCTTCAGTGGCTTCAACGACGGAAAACAGAAGTGAGCCGTGGCCAGGCTTCCACTCTGGTGTTGAAGCGAAGGAGTATGTGCGAGGACGCATCTGAGGAAGCATGGAGAGGAATGTTGACAGGGGCATGTTGATGGAGGGGTACTTGCGGAGGATATCGAGGATGGACATGCGTTGTTGGTCAATCTCTGCGTCATACCTATCACCCGCGAGACTCCGGATCTCAGCCTTGGTCTCATCATTACCTGCAAAGTCCACCAGTCTCTTGAGGCTGGTACGGCTGACTGTCTGGGACAGTTCAACAAGTGTGCTGAAGAGGTTCGAAGCAAGAACAGGAGTGCCAGTGGGAAGGAAAGTCGGTCTCTGCGACGCCACAGTCAGGACAGTATCATCATCAACCCCAAAACAAGTCATGACCCGATCAACAAGCTGAGGCGGATTCTTGGGAAGAACCAAGACATGATCACCAGGAGTATACGTCATGTCCTTGGGCAACTTGAGGAGTAGACTGTACTTGCGAGGAACACCAGGACTCGTGAGAAGAGTGTTCTCCACGACCTCAGCCCCCTTGAAGTTCCCTCCAATATCACTCCGCTGGGACTGGTTGATAGTGACGCTCAGTTCGAGAGAGTCAGGCTCGTGGTCGAGGGTGATGCCGTGCCGGCTGGCTAGTTCGGGGAAGAGCTTGCTGTGTGCCCAGTCGTCGAAGTCGGGGTATAAACGACCGGTGCTAGCGTCGGTGAGACCAATGTCGACGAGACGATCGGCGCCGGCGTCTGCTAAGCATTTGTCGAGGACTTTGGGGATGCGATATAAGGTTGATACCCAGTCCTTGTGGCCTACAAGCGGTCAGATGGGAGACGAATGAAGAGATGAACGAGACTTACCGCATCCGAAAACAGCAAACTGAGTGCCCTCCAACTCCCCAGGTTGCAGCGCCTCAGCCCACTTGGCAAACTCAGTTGCATTATCAGAAGGCTTTCCGTCATAAGACGCAGCCAAGATAATATTCGGTCCATCCTTGGACAGATTCCTCGTAGCGTCATCAAGTGGCAGAGGCTTGGAAGGCATGAATCCGAATGTCGCACAATCAGCCGACAACCTCTCCGCCAAAGCCTCACACGTTCCAGTGTTTGATCCATAAAAGATGGAAATAGGCTTCAGGTCCTTCTGTGAAATGTTGAGATTCTTTCGGCTGGACAGACTGGGCTGCTTGGAGCTAGCCATGCTGGGATTCTTGAAGAGGTTGGTCAAGTCGCGTCCCTCTCGGAGCTTGACCTTCATGTTGAAACCGTCAGGCTTGATGGTGAGAGACTGCTTGATCTTGAGCTTGTAGTTAGGATCGGCTTTGACCATGTCGAAGTTCTGGAGGAGCATGATTGTAACCTGCGAATATTAGCTAGTGAAACAGCAATAAGAAGTAGTACTTACGATTTGAGCTTCTTGCCATGCAAACTCTCGACCGATGCAACCTCGCATACCATTTCCGAAGGGCTTCCAAGCGTTCTTTGGGAGTTTGTTGAAGTGCTCGTCCGCCATCCTCTCAGGCCTGAACTCTTCAGCATCAGGGCCCCAAACTTCGGGATCGCGGTGGATCATGTGGAGGAAGAGGAGCAGGGGGTCGCCTGCGGAGACGTTGTATTGGCCGCCGATGACTTCGTCTTTGAAGGGTGTGACGTAGAAGCCTGGTGCTGTGGGCATGAGACGAAGAGTCTCGCGGAAGATCATGCTGATGTAGGGCATCTTGGGGAGATGATCTGCTGTGATGTTCTCATCGCCCAATACCTCATCAACCTCCTCACGAGCCTTCTGTAGCTTCTCCGGGTTCTCCAAGAGATAGTAGAATGCGAACGACAATAGACCAGAGGTAGTCTCATGGCCAGCGATGAGGAACGTGATGAGGTTATCGACGATGTTCCCATCACTCATACCCATTCCCGTCTTGGGATCCTTGCCACTCATCATGGCATTGAGAAGATCTTTACCCTCGACAGGATTCTTCCGTCGCTGGTCGAGAATGTCATGGCACGTACTCTTCATCACGGCAGCATGCTTCTTGAAATGGGATTGGGCCCGTATTCTCAACGACTGCACGACGTCGGGAAGGAAGGATTGTTTTTCGGCGTCGATGAGAGCTGCGACCATGCTCTCGACAAATGGATGCATCTTGTCGTTGCTGTAGAAGCTGTTGAAGCGGAAGCCCATTGTGCAGAGGGCGATGGTATCGAGTGTCAGTCGTGTGAAGTCGTTTCCGACGTCGATGATGGATGAAGGACCTAATCGTGCCCTGTAAAAGTCAACACCATATCTTGTTTCAATAGTCAAGGACATACCATTTTAGACAAAGTTGTTCTGAGATATCTCGCATGTCGGGCAACATCTCTCTGATCGTTAGAGGCCCAAACAGCGGCATGAGGATTCGATGCGCAATAGCCCATTCCTGGTTATTATGTTGCGCCGTGAAGAGTCCATCACCACCCAGAGGCCGTAGCTTCTCAACACCACCAACAACAAGTTTATGGAATCGTGACTCGTCCGATAATTCGTCCATGAGATCGCGACTGCAGATCACGATCTCTGTGTTTCCGCCGACATTTAGCGCGAAGAGTTTTGCTGTGATTGTACTGTTAGAGATAGTCTGGAATAGCAGCGGTCGGTGACGTACGATAATCTTTGGCCATGTCGATTATCGATTGTAGCGAGTTTGTGACGTCGATGTCGAGAAGATTGCCGATGACCGGAAGGCCTGTGATGATTAGCATGCGATGGCATTGATGTTTGGGGTGACGTGCCCTTTGGCCCAGGGATTTGTCCCTTGTGCTTCTCATCGTGCTTTTTCGATTCTTGCTTTACTGCCATTTTGTGCTCAAAGGTGTAGATTCGGTTGCGTTTTGTATTCGTAAATAGTGGTGGTATATCACATAAGATCAAATCGCTTGCTGTTTAAAGTAGATTCTTGCTGTTGTTGATGGAATTGCAGCTCAAACAAAGCTTTCTTCAAGACATGTTATAGTCAAAAGATCATGAGGCTGAGCAAGCCATTTTCGCATCCCAACGCATTGATCTCATTACCCTTACTTTGGTGACAATACCCAGCTGTAACTCCGCATTGACGATCATCAACTCCCGCTGTCTACTCCGCCCGCGCCAACGACTCCCAACACCCGCGGGGTCCGGATACCGGCACGTAGCCTTATAAAACTCCCCCATAAAATATGCTCCGCGGGCACCCCGGTCGGCACCCCGCGGGCGCCCGATACCGTTGTAACAGTTGTCAAACCCTCAAAATGAGCGGTCAGACTTTGAGTGCGACGAATCAGACACGATCATTATATTATGTCAGGCTTATCCGAAAAAACAGCCGTCGTGTTTGAGTTTGGCTTCCGCCCGTCAGGAACTTGGCAGCAGAGTCTGGGCCCTACATCTCAGCCTTGCGTTTTACAGTGAGAGCCCCGGAGAACAAGGGCTCCGCTAGGTGAAATTATCATACGGGAAGAGTTCTTTTCGGCGTCCTTGATGCCCGGACCGAAAAATATCGTTAAACATCTCATCATTGAGACTAAACTGAAAATGTCAAAAACTCTATCTATCCTGGAACGCTTGGCGTCCATAAGTATCACAGCACAGCCCGGGCTTCAGTCTGTTCCCGACCGCAAGTTTCAGACGTTTCTGATGACGAGCCCATTTCGTATGCCCGCGTAGGCTCTGGTGATGGTTCACGACGACGACGGCGGACGCGCACGAGCCTCCACATTCTGTTGCTGGCGATGCCTCCGCTGCCGCCGCTGGGTCGTGCTCGACGGACGAGGAACCATTGTGCTGTCATCAAAACCATGGCGCTGTTCCAGACAAACGCTGCTATCATGCCGATAGATACTGCCCATGCGAGGGAGATCTGGATGTAGCAGAGGCCCATGACGGAAAGGTCGTCGAAACCGTCGGTTAGGACGAAGCCGGAGAGCATGAGGATGGCCTGGCAGACAAACATGTCAAAGTACTTGAGGTTTTGACGCCATCGCATGCCCATGATTGTTCGAGCCATTCTTGAGCCGAAGAAGAAGTCGAAGAAGTACAGTAGCGATGCGAAGCCCGCAAACACTACTGTAACAAGCCCGATGACCTGGTTGACGCGTTAGTTAGGTATTCGCCAATCTTTGTTTGAGATTCATACCCCATGTTCAGTTCTGAAATGACCCGATGAGCCCATTGCGATGATTCCCGCCACTAGCCCAGCGATGACGAGAGGCGTAAAGACAAAGGCTCGAAGTACAGACTCCCATTTCCGAACAGTATGCTTCGCGACAGGTTTATTGATCAGATCACATAGCACTGTACTTGACTCCATCAGTAGAATAATGGGATACACCAAGAAGAATGCAATGATCATGCATAACGCTGCTATCGTCAGCATAGCTCAAATCACCCGGAGAGTAGAACAGGACATACCATGAACATACGTCAACGTGATGAATATATCTTGATCAACGGTATTCACATCAAAATGCTTCGTCTCAAGATCAACAGTGAACGAATTCCCCGTCGCGTTAAACGTATACGGTCCCCCAGAGACATAACTGCTATTCCACGACTTCGATTCCGATATATTCGCACGCAATAGCGCTAGGAGACCGCCGACGCCAGATTGATGCCAGCATGTCTCTCGCGTGTGAAGCTTCGAAACCTCATGTTGTAGGAACTGCTCCACGTAAGCTGTCCTCGCAGTGCTATTCATGGTGGCGTCAAAGCTAGTACCCGTTGGCTCATGTGGGGCTAGGGCCCCAGGCGATCCAACCTAGCAAGCTAGGTTGGCCACAAAATGGCGGGACAGCCACAAAACCTCGGGACATCGACGATGCCCGATTTTAGCCGTGATTCGCCCCCTTTCCGATATTTTGATGTTCACAAGGCGTCCAAGATGATTTGTGAGGCAGGATCGGAAGAGAAAGTGATGCCTTTCGCGATGCCTAAGAGAATGACATTTCTGAAGACCAAGATTGAGCTATAGAAGCC
>JABEEM010004250.1:0-12670 GCA_013363185.1 Fusarium secorum | reverse complement strand
GAGGGGTACTGGATGGTAGTCCATGGGGTAAAGGCCGTTATTGTCTCTAGCTCGAAGCGCTTTAGCGTCTGCATAATGAAGCACAACACTGATAATAGCGACATTTTGCGATTCAATGGCAAGATGTACTGGAGACTGTCCGCTGTAATTGACTTCGTTAATGTGTGATGGGCGTCTCTCCAATAACTGTTGGATTCCATTTCGGTTGTGTCTCAAAATAGCCTGACTCAGGGTCCAAACTCCAGATCTGAATGGATTGCTAAGCCTGTGTCTGTTCTTGAATAGGCTGAGACTTACTTTCGGCTGCCTGTGGAAAAGCTTGAAAGAGTCTATATCCAATATTGGTATTGTATTCATGCCGATTCCATTGTAGAAGCCAATTGCAATCATGATGATGGCCTACTGGTTCATTGCATTTCGATAAGATAGTCGCTGCAACGTGATCAGGTCTCGCACAACGATTAAACCAGTTACTCCCGCCTACCAAAACAGGAATCGGTATACTACACGAGATCATGAGTAGAAGTTCTGCTTAACTCGTGAGATTGAGTTTGCTTTAACTTACGCTGTGATCTCGCGTGCACAGGACGTTGGCTCAGCAAATATAGTAAGCATCTGAAAGAGGTCTGCCATGTTATCGGCCGTGATGGAGTCATACTGGCGGGTTAGCTATAGTACTTCGTGTTAGGCAGTGAATCAATATATATAGATTAAAATAACCTACAGAATACTTGTCTAGCGCTGACCCGAGTATTGTTTCACCGAATATAGTTACATCGGTCACGGAAGCATGGTGGTTGGCATAACACCAGATAAATCGTCTAAAGCCTGAAGCCAACAGAATTTGCATGTCCTTGCGCGGCAACGGGCTATAGTCAGCGATCGTGTCCACGAGTCGAAACACAGGGGATATGCTGTAATCCACTGTCGCAATCCAGGCGACTGTTTGGCTAAGTCCTAGTATTCCTGCACCTGTTGTAAACGACATTGAGACTCTACTAGCAGATCCCCATAACCTTTGAGCTGTGGGGATCACGAGGCTCAAGACTCGTTTAGTTCGTCGGGTTGATGCAGGAAGCTTTGACATTGGACATTCGGGCACATGATGGTCTCTTGATCTAACTTCCGCTTCGAGAAGGAAAGGCCCCCAGTAGCGTTGACTATATCGTACTCGCTGCGTTTTGCAAGAACAAAAGGCATTAAATGTTATGCTACCGCCACCCTGGTAACTTGTCGTTTGAATACTGGGGATGAATGTATCAGATGCCGGATTCTGCAGCAAACTGGCGTCGACACTATTGCGAAAGGTGAGGTCAGACACCTGTTGGGCCATTGTTTTCAGCAAGAGCATTGAATCCTTGGAGTCTTGTGTGAGAACCAAAAGTTCTCTCACGTTTTGTTGGACAGTACCAAGTCTGTCATCATGAAGTCGCGATGTTTTGTGCATTTCATCCAGAGCTGCTTTGTTCTTTTCCGATATCGCATTGAGGTCGGCCACAGCCTGGTGCATGTTGTGGAGAGCAGAGGTCGTTGCATGGCCAGTGTTGCTTCGCAAGTATGGACATTAATATGGGATAGAAGATTAAGAAGCACAAAGGGGTTGAGACATACAGTTGAAATACTTGCAATATGGTTTGTAGAGCGCTGTTCGTACGCGAAAGATTCTCCTCGAGCTTTTCTATGTTCTGCTTCTTGAAAGGGTACTTCATTTTGGCGTAAAGCTCTTTGGCCCTGGCAGTGTTACTGTTTGGCAGGGATATCGTTGGGCCTCTGAGCTCTTTGACGACTGCCAACAAATTGTTGACCGCGGAGACGCATGAGGCTTTGCATGAATCGATTGCCCTTTTTGTTGTAGGATCGTCGGTGGGCGTGTTAGAGATCGCAACATCAAGTGCATTGAGGGAGAGTTGAATATTGGTCGCGTAATTGCGTGCTTCCTTTAGATCTTCTTCGCGACCGTCGATGTCATCGAGATATTGCGAAATCTCTTTAAACAGTTGCAAGCCCAAAGAGACAGTGCCGAACGCGCTGCCAGCTATACCGAATGCTTCCGCCATAGTGGCGAGTTGGGTTCCGGCGTATCAGCAAGATGCAATTGGAGTGCGGAAACGGCAGAGAATAAGGAACAGGAGTAAAATAGGTACTGAATTACTCAATGGAGAGCCTAATTAAGATGTAGAGAATCAGATCATGTGGCCACCATCTTTCCTAGATAAGAGTTTGGTTCCCCAACCGCATTGACAACCATTCAAGGTTGACAGCAAGGCATTTTCAACTACTTGTAAAACGGCGTGGACGTGGTTCAATTGAGCCTGTCTAAGCCCCTTTGACTGCGCTCAGGCATCATTGAGGCCCAAAAGAGCCCCTCACGAAACTGAAGACATGCATCTTGATTGGACTTCAATGTGCATAGGTGCTTACTGTGGTTACACAGCACTCGTTGAGCCTATTGGTGGAAGCAGGCTGTGGCTTTATTCACGTACCGAAATTCGTCAACTATCCAAACATTCTTATAAAACAGAAATGCTTTTCTTGAATTTTGGATGAATCTTGAAAATGATCACGAGTTGCCCGGTTCAGCAGAGATGGCATAAAATGCAGTTTTAAGTAACTAAAAGACAAGGCGATCTGTAATCTGATCTATTGGCATTCAGCAGACAGATATTGACTTCGGGGCTGTCTCTCTTGAGTGATGCCTGGCCAATGGTTAATTAGGCAAATATGCAAATGTCTCTTCCACTAAAACATGGTGTTTCATCGTGGGTGAGATCTTCACCCACGTTCGGCGGATCTCGGGCAGCTGTGTCACATGGCCACTTGATCTTCATCTTCCTGAACCGAAGCGAATATAGGAGATGATAATTATTTCTGAACTTGCTTATCCTTCATATGTTTTCACGCAAGGCTAGGGTCTTGTGCACAGCAGAGCGGTAAAGGATTTGGATCAATCTATGTAAATACTAAACAAGGACTGGGATATGCTCACGTATCTGACCTGCAGCGAGTGTCCTGTTTGACTACTCCCAGTACTGCAGATATATCTGGAATGAATCTATACCACCCAATTCCCAACGCCAATATCCATAATAAACGAGTGTTGTAAACGCCAATGACTCCGAAACTTTCCAGCTGAACGATCACGGTCTAGGCTGCGGGCATCACCCGAGTTGATGTCCACGCACCAACGCCAATCAAATACTGGTCCATAGACTCTTTTCTGCGAGGCCTTATCACAGGCTTTGGCCGATCTGGAACCTGCTTGGTGTGAGTCAGCGTGACGGAGCTGACTGAAGGTTCAACATGCATTGAACCTGACCGTTTGGGCTCTTGCGTAGTGACAGTTCCCATATTGCCTGATATGTTTGAAAAGTAAGTGAAGAGTCAAGCCAGTGGTGCGCCCTCGATCACTGACCGTTGTAGTCTATAAGTGCGGTATAAGAGCGTTTATCATAAGAAGTCATCGTGGATATAATTCGAACAAGGCGCGCGATGCAAGCATCAGCTATCAGATAATTCTGAAGAAATGAAAATAGTGTTTTGAGGCACGAAGAATTCGACGATGGTCATTTTTGCTGCTGAATTATTACCTGGATGGTCAGTGGACAACAAAGCCATTTTATAACCAAATTACCCAACTGCACAATGATGCTCTCTTTCCGCATTCCACGATAATCTCAATCTTCTAACCCCTCATGAAGGGGCTTTGCTTGGGGCACATGACATGTCCACGTGAGATAATAAGTGCGAAAACTACCAGTGGTTGTTAGCGATCATCCCCTTCCAGAAAGTCAATGGAGTTTGGGACCGAAGGGGCGAATTTCAGTATCAAATGTGCGATCGTCGTTGCTTGATATGATGAGATATCGGTCCGCGCTCGGGGACAACTCAGCAACTCCGGCGCTAACAACAACAGCGCCAACTCATAGTTTAGGGCTGAAAAGGGTCCGCCTTGTTTTAAGCTTAGATTGATTGGAGAGCGATTTTAGTCTAAAATGCAGTGAAGGTTTGACCATCGAAAACAGGAAATCTTGTGCAATTTAGGGACCTTAGATTTGCTCTCTTGGTGAATACGAAAATGCGAAAAGAGACAACGCAGAGGCCCAAAGGAGAAGGCAACACGCAACGACACTTTTACCCATGTTTTTTCTACTTGGAAGCGGTTTCGAGGCTGTCGGCAGTGAGATCAAATTACTGGTGTTGGGCATTTGCACATTAAGCAACCCTCATGTCCTGATTTGGAAGTTAGTGAACAAAGCTAATGGGCGATTCTCGGAGGATGCTAAAAGATGACGGAATCAAACATGCAGTATGACCACGCCTTTTCGCATGTAATCGAGCGGGGTCAATGTGCACTTTATTCCTTTGCCCGAGAAGTCACTCGTGCGAATAATGATGCCAACGCACCAAGTACCGCGGCTATTTTCTGGTGTGAGGTATCTAATGCAGATCGCAAGATTGACGAGGTTGGGAAGCCCACGCGCCCTGACCCAAGGATCTGTCACCGATGACGATGTTCCCTCAAGAGTTGAGAACCGTTATGTACCACGTGGACAGAACGACGATCAAATTGCAGAAATAGGTCGCGTGATCAGATGAAAGGTGATTGAGAGAAGTGGCGAGGAGGAAACAACGAACTGTGCCGATCATGGGCTGTTGAGCTATTACAATGACACTCGGTTCCGGACGTTGCATGTGACACGGCGAAGCTTCGAGGTGAGTCTGGAAAGCCCTGAACAAGACGCTGCAAAGATTGTATTGATGTTGAATCACAAGGTCGAGGCGTTAATCCTCTCTTGACTTGACTATTTCGACTGAACTCCTCCAGTCGACTTTGATCATATAGATGACCTCAATAAGTGCAATAACGCCAGAGCCACCTATCATTCCAGACCAAACACCATTCAAGCCCAGATCCAAAGGTCCCAGTTCTAACCAGACTGCGATGGGAACAGCGGCAAAGTAGTTGACGAAGAACACAACCCACGCTGACACATATTGTCTGGCCAAACCACGGAGAACGCCATTGCATCCGCAAACAATCGAATCAACCACCTGAAAGCCCGCGACGGCAAGCATAGTCTTCGTAACAATTCTCCGAACCACCTCATCGCTCGCATAGAAAGGCCCAATGTAGTTCCTCAACAAGAACAAAACCGCCCCATCAAAGAACCCCAAACCAACAAACATGATCCCATAAAGAATCGTAATCCGTCTCGCAGCGTTCACATGTCCACCGCCAATCAAATGCCCAATCCTCGTACTAACAGCAACACCAAGCGAAAACGGAATATGCCACATCACAATCGACGTCGTAGTCAAGATAGTCTGCGCCGCAAGATGAATCGTGCTCACGTATGACGTGCTAACGGTAATAATCTCAAATGCAGCCCACTCCGCCAACGTGACAGCCGATCCGGCAGCAGATAGCCGAACCATGGGTCCCCAGCCCTGCAAGGCACGACGCGTAAAGCCAGGCCAGCATTCGTGGGTTGACTTTTTGAAGAAGATGCAGATTAGGATGAGGGTTGGGCGGAGGGTGTTGGCTACTGCTGCGCCGAGAGCGGCGCCTTCGAGGCCGAGGTTGAGCTTGAACGCGAAGAGCCAGCTGAGGAGGGCGTTTACAGGGGCGCAGATTAGTAGGACTGCCATGCCGGTGTTGAAGTCGCCTTGGGCTTGGAGGAAGCGTTTCAGAGCTTCGAAGGAGGCGTAGCCGGGGATGCCTAGGATGCTGACTCGGAGGAATGAACCTGCTTTGACAGCGAGATGTTCTTGTTTGAGGATGAGAGTCAAAAATGCAGGAGAACATATCCAAACTGCAGCAACAGGGATAGTAACAACTGTCATGAGAAGAAGCATACGCTGAACATGCAAGCCAACACCCGTCTTGTTGCTAGCCCCATAAGCTTGCGCGCAGAGGGTGTCGAGAGCTGTTGCCATTCCTTCGTAGAGGGCGAGACCACCTATGTTCATGGTCGTGACGCCAATTGCTGCTGCAGCTAGGTCATCTGGACTAAGATGGCCTGCAGCTGTTGTCGTGATAACGCTGAATGAGTACTGAAGTAGATATGTTGCGACCAGAGGGGCTGTGTAGCGTGTAATGAGTGATAGCTCAGCCCACCAGTCGTTCGTTGGCCATTCTGAGACAGATCTTTCTTCGGTGGGTGGCAGCAATGGGGCCGCTTCATTGCGGGCCTCTTCGTCGTGAGAAGTCATCATGAATTGATCATCAAGATTGTTGAAGAATTTCTGTTCAAGATGCTTGACGCCGTGAGGTATACATAGCTTGCGGTTGCTTTGACTCACAGGTCCAGATATGGCAGTTGGTTAACGAATCTTATCCGGTCCCGGGCGGGGAAGAAGGATGACTCTAACAATATTGAGTCAGCAACACATGCAAATGGTTGACGGCAGCGTTCATAAACATTGCGCATAAACACAACTCTATTTGCGGCCACGAGTTTGACATTTACAAATAATGACCCCACAAACTCCATCTTGTAGAACTCGTCTCATCCATTCGCATGTCTTGCCACGAAAAGCATAGCGAAGAGGAGCCATGAGCAAGGAACAAGGATAACCAACATATCCTGGATTACGTACTAATTCATGCTCTGACGAGCCCCAACTGACCATTTCGAGAGTGGATTACAGTGGCTCAACAAGGTGGATAACCCTCTGAACCCCCACTCACGGCACCTGAAGGTATCGCGCAAAGTGGACGATCTTATACGAGCACCGAAAATGGCGCTCGGGAGTTTAATTTGATTGAACTCTATCGACACGTTGTAACCACGGACTCTAACGATGTTACATAGCCTATTTCACAAAATCTTGACCGCCAGATAAAGAGGCAAAAAAATTCTTACAATGTCAGCATCATATCACAGTGGCAGAGACATTGATCCTTAGTCCAAGCCACGGTAATCCCTCGGGGACCAGGGACCGGCCCGTAAGCCTGTTCCCTACAGTGCCAAGTGGACCGGAGATAACCCTGGCGTTAATTCCCAGCCAGCGAGTCGCAAGCCACAACGGACATATCAAACCGCCCGAGTACGCTAGTGAATCCTGCGGGAACTGAAGAAGCTCAGATCTACCGTCTTGCGCCCGCGGTGCGGCTGAGGCAGGGAGGAGCCAATTCTCCGACGTTTGAGCCGTGTGAATCATAAGATACAGATTAAGACACGGAATAATACCATTGTTATCACTAATGCTAACTGCTTTACATGCGATATGCACCTTCACTAGATCCCATAGAATCAGCCCGTGAAGTATGTCTATCGTCGTAAGATACCTCAAAGTCGCGATTCACCATAACACCCTCCGTCAAATTCGTCACACTATCGCTTCCGCTCGCTATTTCTGTCCGTACCTCGCCCATAGCGTCCCTTCGCCACATTGGTTGATCGTTATGCCTTAGTCTTGAATGTCTTCGTAGAGCACTACCTAAACCACTACTTTGCTTCGAGGTTTGTTTCGTTCGTGAGTCGGAAAGGGCGGTCATCTCGAGACCAGTTCCGTTACCGCTGTCTTTGAGTTCGTATGGAGTGTTTATGGCTGCGACGGCGGTAGAGCCGAGTAGACTGTCGATTACGCCTTTGAGACTGGGGATGCAGACTGTGATTACTGAGAGACCGAGGGCGATTTGACTCCAGATCATCATAGACACGGCTTGCCATGTGACATCATCAGAGTCGTCAAACATGTATCGCGCGTGGGCGAGCTCAGGTATCGTGATGATCGGGACAATGAGTCTCGTGCCGAAAAGTGCCATGACGATCAGCTTTCTTCGTATTGACGTTTGGACCTCCCACATCATAGCGACCGGGAGAATGCACAGAGCAATATCTGTCAAGATGATCATGATGCCGTTGTAGAGAAAGATCGGCCCTTGATTTGGACATTGCGCTTTGTTCTCAGCGAGCCATGGCTCTGGTGTTGGGCATTGGAAAGCGGTCGCAAATACGCCAGAGATAGCCCACGCGATGACAACTCCACCAAGGATCATGTTCGCAGTATTCAGTCCACCTTGTCCATCGATCTGTCGAATGAGAAGCCCAAGTGAGACCTTCGTCGTCGCATGAACAAGTATTCCGACGATTCGTGAGGCATACATCAACTACACCATATTAGCAAGATTCCCTACTCACCAGAAAAGACTTACCTTGTTGAAGCGACCAAAGTCTTCATCAGAGAGAGCGTCACGGTGCTCACCAAGTCCATGATTGCAAGCAGCAACAACACAAGCCGTTTGTATAAAATACAACAACGCAGCAATCAACAACCCCACGTCAAAATCTTTCATAGAAGTAATGTTCAACCGAATGATCAACTTGCCAATGATACCGAGAATCGCATAGATGAAGAAGATAACAGCTGTAATGACAACAAGTGCAGCATGGTTACTCTCCGTCAACGGGTAAAACGGCGGAGCCGCTTGCGATACTTGGTCCATCGTCTGCGTAGTATTCGATACCCTTCGGAGGGACCAACGTGTTGGTTTTTAATGCTACCGAGCAGATGGGGAGAGGGTAGCATTCGGGGCTGTCAAATAGATAGAGTTGCATTGGGCGAGGTGACAGCATGAATGTGAGTGACCAGGTAATTAAGTTAAGACATACATACACGATGAACCATGATTGGAACGCCAGGATTACACGGTCTTACCGAGTTTCGACTTCTTCAGCTGCAGTGATAATGTGGCCAAGTCGTTGAAGTCAGCGGCTTGTGATGTGGTCCTCTCATGTTCTAGGTACTGGGATATCTACTCTATCCCGAACCACTGGGTACCCACGTTTCAAGCTGCTTAAGTGCTGTCCACTTTTGTATCTTCAAGTGGAGATTGTTTGTTCCATGATGTGGCCTATGAGATGATCTTGTCTCGTCGATCTACTGTATGCAGGTTGGTGATGACAATTACAATCCCTGCCTCTCGCTCAGCAAGATATGCGGAGTAGTAAGCCAAGCACTGCACCCTCTCTTCTCTCGTCTCTTCACTCATTGCTGATCATAAAGAAAAGAGAAAAGAGAGCACTAAAATACGATATCTATTGTGGCTGTTGGTAGATAAAGCCTGGTCCCTGCTAGCAATATTCCTTCGAGTCCACTTGGCGTTACATCTCAAGCGGTTCCACGACATATTTCCCAACGAGAAATGATCTGCGACGCCACAATCCCTCAGACAAAAACCCGTTCGATTTCATTGCCGGCCTTATTCGCGGCAATCTCGCCTCGCCTAACTCCCCCTCCATCCGTTGAGAACCTGTCGCTCAACTTTGATGCCAGAGGTTTCTTTAACTTGTTTCAGGCAATAGCTCGTTCGCATTTCCCCGATAGGTCCCACTCTGTAGGTGCTGGCACTTTTATACCTGAGGATCTGCTTATACCCCGAAGTTTGTTGGTTCGTGTTCCTGCATCCAATATCGCTCGCGTTCACGATGTCGCACGGTAGTAACAGCATTGAGTTGGAAGCCTCGGGCAAGCAGCAGCCTATTCCTGTGAGCGTTGACGCTTCGGCTAGGCCGCCTGAGGACTCCAACATCTACAATGTTACGCGAACGCGCAAGGTGTTTTCTTTTTCGCAGCTTTTCGCTTTTTCGTTGACGTATATGGCATTATGGGAGGGTATGTGCTCGTAAGTTATTCTTCCTTTGTGTCACGGTCGCAACGATGCTGATGGTGGTAGAAACATGTACTTTGCCCTCTTCAACGGCGGACCCCAAACGTTTCTGTTTAGCTTCATCATCGTCTTCTGCGGCGCCATTTCGCAGGCTGCGTCGTTGGGGGAAATGGCTTCCATCCAGCCTGTCGCGGGCGCACAGTATCACTGGACATTTTATATGGCACCTCAATCGGTGAAGCGATTCGCGACTTGGATTCAAGGATGGTCTACATGGTTCGGCTACGTCTCTCTGTTGGCTGCCATCGCAAACGTCACTATCATCCTACTCGAGTCGATGATCAGCATCAATCATCCCAGTTATGTCGCTGGTGGATGGCATACTTCTGTTCTTGTCATCGCCATGTGTTTAGTCCATGGATTAATGAACATCTACGCCTTCAAGCTTATTCCGTGGGTTGAACTTGTCGCTGGTGTTCTCCACGTCTGTCTCTTCGTCATCTTTGTCGTTGTTCTTGTTGTCATGGGGCCTCGAAACCCCTCGTCTTTCTGGCTGCAGCGCAACATTTCTTCGGGATGGGACAATGAGTACATCGCATGGAACTTGGGCATGCTGACCTGCGTCTGGAGCTTTACTGGTAAGTTGCGATGAGAGTTCCCATCGTGACCTCGCTGATTGTTTGCAGGCTTCGACAGTGCTATCCATATGTCCGAAGAGACCCGAAAGGCCAAGTCTGCCGTCCCTCGCGCCATGTTCTGGTCCATCTTCATGAACGGCGTCCTCGGCTTCATCATGGTCAACGTTCTCATCTCCGCAATGGGCTCCGTCGAAGACATGCTTGAGCAACCCAGTCAGATTCAGGCCATCCTGCTCAACGCGACTGGCTCCAACAAAGCCACCACTGCCATGATTGCGGGTCTCTTCATCATCTCGTTCAGTGTCAACCTCGCCAACATCGCATCTGTCTCTCGTCTGACGTGGGCTTGGTCTCGTGATGGTGGTATGCCTGCTTACTTTGCGTATGTCAGCCCTACTCATCGCGTACCTACCCGTTCTATCATCCTCACCGTCTTCCTTGTTTGCGCTCTGAACCTTCTCAACATTGGCAACACCTCCTACGTTGCTTTCGGTGCCATTACGTCTCTCTCATCTTTGGCTCTGTACCTCAGCTACGCTATCGCTATTGCTAGTATCATCTACGCTCGTCTCTCGGGGTCTACTATCAAGCTTGGAGAGTGGAACCTTGGTCGTTTCGGCCTTCCGGTCAACATCTTTGCTCTGGTTTACACCCTTTATGTCATTATCTTCCTCCCCTTCCCATCGACTCTCCCAGTCACTGGTGAGAACATGAACTACTGTGGTCCGGTCATGGTAGCTGTCTTGGCTATCGCGGTTGGCTTGTGGTTTACACATGCCAGAAAGCATTGGAATGGTCCCAATTTGACTATTCTTGAGTTTGTGGTTGCCAACGCATCCGAATGATCATGAGGATGAACTTTTGAGTATTCCCATACAAATAAGATAGACAATTGGACCTTCTTTGACTAAGTTTGTTTTCAAGATTGACTGGCTTCCCCTGACTTCTTTAGTGCTACGTTAGGTTCGCGACTCATGGCTTATTGTCACTGATGTTTGTCCCTGTGTGAAATAATTCTTTCTTTTCATGATCTGATGCTTCTCGGAATAGATTGCGCTAAATTTAGTCTCAATCATGCAAATCTCGTGTATGACATTGCGTCTCTGCCGAGACATGTCCATCCGCTTTTTGGATGATGCTTTCATTCTCCCTCCCCGTGCATGTTGCAGCTGCATAGAATCCCCAAGGTTATCCCATTGTGCACCTCGAAGAACGAACTTTTAGCTTTGAGTAGATACTGAATAAAAGTGGAAGTGAAAGAAACCATGTGGAGAGTAAGTAGATAGCCATTAGTGATGCTTTTAATATGTTGGAATTGTTATTTTTCTCGTTTCTAATGAACACATACCAGAGTAGGTCACGAAGACACATTGGCATACTATCTGCTATCTATTGCTTATGCCAGTCCAAAGCACGACATAAATCCTCAAAGTACTTACTTTACTGTTGGAAGATGCTTTGGAAACGATTTCAAAGCAATTTGAGGCGTTCTGCCACTTGTAGGTAACGCGACAATTTTTCAATACCGAGATGCTCAGATACAGGGTAGTTAGCTGAGAAGCGCGCCTCAAGCCAGGACGCGATTGGTGACCCGGCTAAATAGGCGGCAAACAACAGGGATTAGCGGGTACTCCCTCTCTCCATCTGCTGAGTGCTTGAACATGAGGATGGATTGTACGCTATTGGGACTCAAAAGGGGACTTACAATATCAAGTTCCTCGACTTTTACAGTTGTCAAGTTTAATTGCTCAACCCATGCTTCAGCTGCCATCCGGGCACTCCGTAACTATTTGGCAACTATTGACTGTTGGTGCTATCTTACCTGTTAGCGTTTCCACTATCCTTTCCCGCCACCCGTAACAAGTCTGTTAGCAAGGGTCTAATCTTCAACCAACAGATGTAAACTAACGACCAACACTTCTTGGCACATTCCAGATCCAGGTCTTGGTCCCATAAATGGCCGTTCTAGAACACAGCATGATCCATCGCAGTGACAGCACTGCAAGCGACCTGAGCGGAGTCAAATGCAGGGGCGCGTAAAATCTTCCTCTTCGGTTCCTCGCTGAGCCCAATTGATCAGAATGCCAAGTAAAGCGCTCCTTTGATGCAACGTTGTCTCGATGGGAATAAGCAGAGAAGAGTGATGATGTCCTTTTTAAGACTGTGCCGCATGTGATCACCAGGGATAGGTTCATTGGCCCTGACACGACTTCTCGTAAATGGGACATTCAGCCAGCGCTCTCAACAAGTCAAGTCAAGTCAAGCCAGAGCTCTAGCTTGTCTTGACTTGTTTAGTTAGCGGTCTGACTTGACTTGACTTGGCTTGACTTGATATCTTGTCAAGCCTATTCAAGCCGTGTTAGTAAGCAGGCCGGCCACCGTGAGCAGGGATGGACATCTTACGAATCGAATAAGG
>JABEEM010004241.1:0-11544 GCA_013363185.1 Fusarium secorum | reverse complement strand
CGTTTTGAACAAGGTTAATTGCTTTAAGCATATCTTCTTCTGTATAAGAAGGCATTGTGGGTCAAGATTGGATGAAAATCAGGGTATTATATCGACTTTTTGAGTGATTGAATTGATGAAGGTTATGGTGTTGAGGCCAAAAGCGGGGTGGCCGGTTCCCGGGGTGGCCAGTTCCCGGTCTCGTGACTTATACCTTTCTGGTTACATGGGTTAACTTACCTTCCGAGCTCAGGGTACTTGGTAATCAGATTGACAAGATCTAAGTTGAAACTGATGAGACCGTAGTCAACTGATCTGCGGTACCAGTTCTCGGGGATCCTCTCCCACCCACGCTTATACACAAGCTTTCCATCTTTCTCTTGCACGGCGAAGAAGCTCTTCAGAGTCTCAATGTCTACCTGTCATTAGCAAATTGATTGCAAGTTCCGAGACAGCCTACTTACCCATGATATCCTCGGTGCTTCCAACAGTATGGTTCGAAAGCATACGACAAGCAAAAAAGTATCCCGCATTTCGCGCAATCATCCCCGTAAAAGGCCCGTAGTAGAAGTTGGGATTCGTAGCAACAGTCTCATGGAATCGGGTCTTGGCTCGCTTTGCAAAAGCGTCAAAGTCATAAGTACCCTCCTTAGAAACCGAGTCGTAGAACGACTGAAATAACTTCATGTCCATGGTAGATGCATCTCCAGTGACGTACAGGTCATCTCGTGTGTTAGATGAATCACCTTCGATGATGTTGTGTGAACCGTTCAGACCTCGTGGTGTTCCCAATAGCCCGAAGAGGTTACCCAGAATATTCTGCGAGCCACTGGCGGCGTTGCCGATGGAGAAGCCTGGGTTGAGCGATAGAGGGTTGCCGACGAAGACTGTACCCAATGTCGCCAAGATGGTAACCAGGTCTACTCCCATTCCATACACCTGGTTGTTGGCAGCCACTACCTCGGCGAGGCTTGTAACGCCCTTGCGGCTGATATATCCATGATTCGCCAGCGCATTGAGGCCAGGACAAGGACCTCGTTGATCACCTTTCTCAAAGTTCGGTGGGATAAATTCGTGCTCGCCAGTCACCTTGATAAGCTTGCTCGCCAGACCAAGTGAACGTTTCTCATCAAGACTTCGAACTGCATCGTTCACTTTCCCCGAGAGCGTTGACGAAACGACCTTACCGACAGGACCTTCGAGGTATGATGGGAAGCCATACACACCAACGCAGAGAAAAAATGAAAGAAAGTAATGCCACTGCATGATGAGTAGCTAGCTAGTAAATGGGCGTAACAATAAACGAGTGTGAAGAAAAGTTAAAGAAATGCCGAGAGGGTTGGAAAAACATACGATATGTTTGGTTAGCTATCTTCTTCCCTATCTACCCTTATTGCGCAATCGTATTCCATCCCTGTCGATATTAAGATCTGCCTGCCCCCTCTCCTGACAGGCTGCATAATGATAATCAGAGTATCAATCCGAGTTAGCCGCAAACCACGGAACCGGGACAAGGATGCCGGCAGGCGGAAAAGCCAGCCACTTTCGGTAGTTGTGTGAAACACATCACTTAGGTCGAATTGGGGAATCAGTCGCCGTTGAAGAAAGACTTTGCCTAAAGGGTATTGGGCGGCCGTTTCATGTTTTCTGGTTTGAGTTCCACGATGTGACGCTGCTTTATGAATGGGGATAAGTTTTTTGTGAAGTGCCGACCTTGGGGCGAAAGCTAAAATAACGCATGACGTTTGTGGTCAATGCAAGTTGCTCGAGAAATTCAGTCTGTGCGAAGTAAAAACGCGAGTCAGCCAAAATTGTCTGGCAGCTGTCGTGAGTCGTGACATGAACAGCATGCACGTAACGTCAATTCTGACAGAAGGATCCAAATCGCTGGGACTCACGCAAGCGAAACTTGGCATTCTCCCGGTGGAAAGGAACCAGTGGAACCTGCTCACAACTTCACCAGGGGTCAATCCTTCTAGACAAACGCAAGGATACCCGACCCTCCACCAAATTATCGCTCTGTTGGTCACCCAGCATCCCCTGCTCGAAAGAAAAGCAAAAAGGTCGGGTTGACAGTGTAACATTCCAGAGCAAGTTTTCCCTCGCTATCGGATAGGTTCCAGTGGATTTGGGCTATTCACCGGGTTCGTATGTTGAGATTGCCGACTAGCTTGCGAGCTGCTCATGGAGTAGAGTATCATCGTTGAGAGCAACGTTAATCCAGGCAAACAAACATCCATAGCAGAAGCGACTCTTTGGCTCGGTGCTGATCACCAAGATATCTTGTCCCGAAACACTCCTCATCATTTTTTAACATGTTGTTGTTCTCTTCCAACTGCACGTCGATGTTTTAAGTTGATTTGAAAGGGACCAATCCACCCGGCGTTCCCGACCTGCATCTCTCTTCTTCTTTAGTCACTCTTCGCTCCGACGGAGAAAAAACTGCCCAAACCGTTTATGGTCGTTTTGATCCGGTCGGCAATGAAGGTCCTTGGTTCGCTGGCACTAGTGCTGGCTTTATTTCAGCTTGGTGTATCGGCCGCCGCGGCGCCCGAAGAGCCTCCAACTTGTGGTGTAGGTGATGTTCCAACCGCCTTTGAGATATGTATAGCTAACTCGTGCGTAGGCACTCTGTATTGAGGAGGAAGCGATCAAGTCGCCTTGTGGTCTGAACACTACATGTATCTGTACAAATGTTGAGCTTAATGAGAAGATCTCGGTTTGTGTTGCGGCGAATTGCACGGTGAGGGAGAGTTTGTGTAAGTTTGTCCCTCTGCTGTCACAGGCGGCTGCTGATTGAGTGGTTAGTGGTTCAAAGTTACTCCAAGCATACTTGCAAAGCGCCATCTCGCGATCGCACAACGCTGGTATGGGTCATCGGTATCGTCTTTCTTATTCTCGGCCTCATCGCCTTCGGTCTGCGTGTAATGGCCAGAGTGTTTGTCGGTAAGCGAACATGGGGATCCGACGATTGGGCCATGCTGTTTGCAGTGGTATGTATCAACACCTGCCTCTTGACTCCAGCAGCTCACTTTTGTATAGGCTATGATGATACCCCTCAATGCGTTGTCTGTACAGAGTAAGTTCACACTTGTTGATTGCCTCAATTCGCCGCTAACCAATTGCCAGTCTCACGGGTCGGATTGGGTAAAGATATATGGAATGTTCAACCTGACGACATCACCGATTTTCTCTACGTGAGTGCCCTATCCCTCCGCCACATTGACCTCTCACTGACACATTCTAGATATTCTACTGGGACGAACTTCTCTATCTTGGAGCTCTGCCCGTCACCAAGATCTCCATTCTTCTCTTCTATCTCAAAGTCTTCCCTGGCAAGAATATCCGACTGGCATGCTGGATCTTTATCGGTCTGAACGTCGCATACTTCATTACGTTTGAGCTCATTTCCATCTTCCAGTGCAGACCAATTCCAGGCGCTTGGAAAGCCTGGGACAAGGAGTACAAGGCCAAGTGCAACGACATCAATCTTCAGGGCTGGTTTGCCGCCATTTTCAACATGATTCTTGATGTTGGAACGATGGTCATACCGCTGAAGGAGCTTTATGGACTCTCGATGTCGGTTAAGAAGAAAGTACAGCTTATGCTCATGTTTAGCGTCGGCATCTTGTAAGTTTTCCTCCCCAATGCCACTTCTTTCGCTAACATCTCAGCGTCACGATCGTCAGCGCAGTCCGTCTTCAATCTCTAGCAAGCTACGCAACAACCAGCAACGTAACCCGTACATCTCCCCAACCCCTCTCCCACTTTCCACTCTAACACATTCACAGAGGACTACGTCGAAGTCGGTTACTGGAGCA
The DNA here is from genome assembly GCA_013363185.1 of Fusarium secorum. Classification (NCBI taxonomy): domain Eukaryota; kingdom Fungi; phylum Ascomycota; class Sordariomycetes; order Hypocreales; family Nectriaceae; genus Fusarium; species Fusarium secorum. The sequence goes on along the minus strand of JABEEM010004241.1, from coordinate 7,744 downwards.
CAATCGAAGTCCCCGTCGGCATAATCTGCGCCTGCATGCCCGCCATCCGCGCCCTCTTCGCCATCGTCTTCCCCAAGGTCTTCGCCTCCACGAACCGCAGCAAGAACAGCTACGACAACATCTCGGAGCCGAAGCAACCAAGCGGTGACAGAAAGGGCGGCGCCAAGCCACAGATCATCATCGAGACGGAGATCTCGACAAGGTACTCGCGCCAGCACGATGACTCGTCAGTAATTGAACTTACACAGATGGAGAGGGAGCAGCAGGGCCACGAGGAGACTGCGTGGACGGATGGGAGGCCGGCTGTTCCGTCTGAGCCTGTATGATCATGTCGATCATCGTGTCATGTCATGGGACCTGGAAAAGTTTAGTTATTTAGTATGCTACCTGACTCACTGCTTGTTGTTTAGAAGAATTGAGATTTCTTTGTCGCTGATTATGTTATGCACTAGTGACTAAACCTAAACCAAAAGGGTTGTTGGGGCAGAGCTTATTGTTGAGGCTTGCTCGTTTATGGCTACGATCGTCCGGGGAAATGTTTCAGTAACTGACACCGTCGCACAGACGGGACAAGCATGCCCTGGTCCCCGTAGTCTAGCTCAACGGTCAGCCCTGCTGTAATGAAATGGGCGATATTAAATGTTCTAGTCTGCGAATATCGTCATTCACGGCTCGGGCAATCCCCAAAGTCTATGGAATTGCGTTATCCGTACGGTCCGTACCTGAAGTCTGTTATTTTTGGCACTCTCTCATTTCACTTAGTTATACCGCACTGTATCACCTTTCCAAGATAATGTTTCACTTGTCAAGATGACAGGTGGAATCTCCGCATCCTGGTCGATGCTACACTGACCACGTTGCCCTGTCACTAACCAATCACGGCGGCATTTCAAGTTCCCTTCTGCCCAACTCCACCGCGATTACGACTGTAACGCACGAGTACGGAGTACGACCTTGCGCCTTGTTAACTCATTAGTCCAGGGGCTTACGAACCCAAGCTCTGCGCCTCGAGTTACTTCGTCTGCCTCTCGTTTCTTTTTTTTCTCGGGCATCAGAAGGATTCCGTCAATCTGCTCTACCGATGCGCACTAAATCCTTCGCCCGTTCTTGATAAGCGGGATCGATCAAACTCCCAAGTTCCGCTTTCATACCGACGTTTCCATCCGGATGTACAACGCCGAAAGCGTGCTTCTGTTTCTGGAATACCTCCTGGAGATCTCACCTCCTGGCGATCTCTTTTACAGGCGGGGTCTGGTAGTATTTTGGGCGGCAGGGTCCTAATTTCTCCTCTTTATTATCTACCTGGCACGGCACGGCATTTAGAATTCTGGTTTCATGCTCTAGAAAGCCGTCCATTCATTCTATTCACACTTTTGGGTTTCCTAAGTGCTTGGCGCTGAGTAGCCAATATGCGTTTGTCATTCGTTATTACCTGCATTTCTGTTCTGGCTGATTCAGCCTCTGCTTTGTAGGTGGTCCCCCAGTCTCTCATTCTACAGCATCATACTTACATTGGCATTGGCAGTTCTTCCCCCAAGTCCCATAATCCTTTCATCGGCAAACGCGATACCGCCGTTGAATATGACTATGTAGTCGTCGGTTCTGGTGCAGGTGGCGGCCCTGTCGCCGCCAACCTCGCGGTCGCTGGCTTCAAAGTCCTTCTCATCGACGCTGGCGGTGACTCTGGCGATGAGTTGGTTGAGAAGCTTCCCGCCTTGCATCTCATGTCGACTGAGTTCGAGGACACGCGATGGAACTACTTTGTCAATCACTATCCTGATGCCACGCAACAGAAGAAGGACTCCAAGATGGTCTACCAAAAGACCGATGGTAGCTACTATACTGGACTCCACCCGCCTAAGGGTGCGAAGCCTTTGGGTGTTCTTTATCCTCGTGCTGGTACTCTCGGTGGATGCACCCGTCACAATGCCCTCATCACTATTGCTGCTCATGACAGTGACTGGTCTTATATCGCCAGTCTTACTGGTGATGACTCTTGGAACCCTGATAACATGCGCTCCTACTTTAAGAAGTTGGAGAAGAACATGTATCTCCCCAGCAGTATCGTTGGCCACGGTTTCAGTGGCTGGTTGGGTACTTCTCTGACCTCACTGTCCTTGGTAGTTGAGGATCAGAAGCTTCTGTCCTTGATCATCTCTGCTGCTTCAGCCATGGGCAAGGGCCTTCTGGGCTTCGTCCTGAACACTGTCGCAGGCCTTGGCCAAGTCTTGCTTCGTGATCTCAATGCACCAGGTCAAACCAGCAAGACCGGTCTCTACCAGGTTCCGCTGGCGATGACAGACAATGTTCGTGGTGGTCCCCGAGATTTTATCCTCAACACTGCCAAGGCTGTCAACAAGGATGGATCTCGCAAGTACCATCTTGACATCAAGCTCAACACTCTTGTAAGTCGCCCAACGCGTATACCGCCTCAGTACTCACATATCCGTAGGTCACCAAGATCAACTTTGACAAGAGCGGCTCTAAACCTCGTGCCGTTGGCGTCAACTACATGCAAGGCGCAAGCCTCTACCGCGCCGATCCTCGTTCCGGCTCAGCCAAGCCCACCGGCACTGGCAGTGTCAAGGCCAAGCGCGAAGTTATCATCTCTGCTGGTTCTTTCAACACTCCTCAACTCCTGAAGCTCAGTGGTATCGGCCCCAAGAAGGAGCTTGACTCTTTCAAGATTCCTGTTGTGGTTGATCTCCCTGGTGTTGGAACCAACATGCAGGATCGGTATGAGAACACTGTTATTGGTAAGACTGACAGCGACTTTGTCATCACATCCAAGTGTACATTCCTTGAGACTCTGCCGGACCCTTGCTTGGAGCAGTACAAGAAGGGTCTTGGGCCTATCACAAAGGGTACGTACGGCACTAATGGTATCGCCATCGCCATTGTCCTCAAATCCTCTGTCGCCGAAGATGAGCCCGATCTCCTCATCTCTGGTGCCCCAGCCAAGTTCAAAGGCTACTTCCCTGGCTATGCCGCCGACTCACTCGCGGATGCCGAGCACTGGGCTTGGATCATCCTAAAAGCTCACAGCCGCAACAACGCTGGTACAGTCACTCTCAAGTCAACCGACCCTCGCGACATGCCTATCATCAACTTCAACTACTTCGACACCGGCGTCAACTCCAACGGAGAGGGCGACAAGGATCTTCAAGCCACCTACGAAGGCTTCCAGTTCGCCCGCAGGGCATTTGACGACTTGATCCCTCTTGACGGCGACTTCCCTGAAGTTTGGCCCGGAAGCCAGACGAACAATGAGAAGAAGGCGAAGCAGTTCCTCAAGGATGAGGCATGGGGTCACCATGCTTCATGCACTGCTGCTATTGGTGCTGATGATGATCCCATGGCTGTGTTGGACTCTGAGTTCAAGGTTCGGGGTACTGAAGGTCTGCGCGTTGTTGATGCTAGTGTTTTCCCCAAGATCCCTGGTTTCTATATCGCGCTGCCTTTGTACATGGTTGCTGAGAAGGCTAGTGATGTTATTATCAAGGCGGCGAAGAATTCTTAGGGCACCTTGAGAAGCTAGCTAACCGTTAGCGAGAGCGTTACACTCATGTAGCGGAGGCACCATTGTACAAACATAGCGATTAGTTCAAGCGAGTATTTAATTCTTAAATAACATGTATATAAAGTTCATTAAATCGGCTACTGCCTTACCGCGATTGTGTTATTATGCTATTAAAAGCCGTGCGAGCCAGGGAATATATCGCGATGAGGGACTAGAAACTTATGATGAGTTTTTACAAATGTCATCCAGGGCTTAGATAAATTAAAGTAAACTTTGAAGAAATTACCTTGCCTTTCTATATTCTTGTATTTTCCTACCTCAATTCCTTATTAATCGTCAATCCCATTGTTAAGGCAGCTTCTCGTTAGGAGAACCAAAGAACCTTACGCAAGGCCCCAGATGCCCAACAATAGTGTCCACGTCAGCATCAGCTGCATGATCACGGCGTTGTGTAGGCGGCATATCCAAGGCCCAATAATCATGTCACTGCTGGGACCTCCTCCGAGTGTGCTCTTGCATAGCACGAAGTCCGTTCACCCCAAATTCCCTTTGCATTCCAAGCTCGCCAAAAGTTGGGAAGTGGTTGGTATGCTTTGGATACAGCTTATCATCATCAAACAGCCCCCAAGCGCGCTGCCAATGAGTGGCAAGTTGGATGCCTTTCAACCTCTCGTGTCGTGCATTCCCAAGTGTGAATGTCATGATTGTGCCCCAATTGTCGCCGCAGCGATATGTCCGCGGCCGATCGTAGCTACGAAATTCCGTATCAGTGAGGCTATCGGGGAGCTGTGGTCCATGCACTAGGGTGCAGGATAGGTAACGTCCGTAGCCAGGTTTTAAGAATGGAGTCATGCCATGTCTCCTTTCTTACACATACCAGTATTTGCGTCAAGCAGTCTAGACCAAAACAGGGCAACGATTGGGCCAGATATCGGCCGTTTGTATCCATATCTGTCTCATATACTCTAGCATCGAGGTAGGTATTGTCAGGGAATAGTAATCGGTACTCAGGGGGGCCAGTCAGAGGCGACTGCCCCGTCTTGTATCGCTCGGGTATATCTGGCAACCAGGAATTCGCGCCATGCGCGAACAAAGCTCCGTAGACAGCTTCATAGTATTCATGAACTGACAGTAGTATTGTCCAATCAGACTCTCGACACATTGCAGCTAGTTTTCTTCCTGTCGCCAATTGTTCTTCGTAACTCATAATCCGCGGATAAAAGATCTTGCAGGGCAGCTCATATCTCATAAAGGCAGATAAGAATCTATGCCGCTCAGCACATGCCAGGCTCATGAACTTGACGACGCTAGTTTCTAGTCTCCGCTCTTTGAAGTAGCTTCCGCTGCCGCCCATTATGTCTGGAATGCCAAGGCAAGCTCTTGGGGGATAGGCACTTGTTGCTTTTGAGACGTAATCCTCGATGAAGGGGAGTATTTGAATAAACAAGGGCCAGAGTGTTTGAAGCTGCTCGACGGTCAAATTTTCCGGGAGCTTCATGGTTTGCCATATATCTGTTTCTTGGTAATTCTGGCCGTGGCTTTGTCTGAAACGTCGATAATTCTTAGAGCATCTCGAAGGATATCGCCAGAAGTGCTGATGGGAACAATGTCGTTCAGGATGCGGCTGATGACACCTTTCTTGTAAGTGATGAAATGCCACAGCATAGAGGGTGAGGCCCGAATTACCTGCTTGATACTTATATCAGACTGGAGATGAACAAATATCTCAGTCTGAACAAGTGACGGCAGTTTCGAGAATGGATCCATTACTGATACAGTGGGAACAACATGCTGGGGTAGCGTTGAGGATGTAAGAGGAGGAAACGCTAAACGCAACAGATCGAGGGACGGAGGCTTTTTATAGTCGAGGAATTTGTCAGGGTGATAAGCTTTTAAAGAGGGGAACTCACTACTTTGTGTGGGTTTATCGTGTCATGATCACTCTTGTCTGCAGCCTAGAGCTTAACCTTATGGCCACCAATCATATACGTGGTTCTGCGAATTTCAGGAAGGAAAATATAGAATAGCTGCATAACTACTTGCTGGCCATAAGATTAAACTTCGGGCTGCCAATATGGATACTCAGGATATGATTTTCTTTTTACCTATAACACAAGCGTCTACCTAAAAACTTATATGTTATCTAATAAACCTCTTGTTGCAATCAAGCCCTGGGGGCGAAAGTTAAATCGCACTTCGCTAAGATTATTAAAAAGGCGATTAGAGATTTCATTTAGACTCATGAGACCTGGCCAAGCAGGGGGGAAGTTATCGAGGAAGAAAATCATACTGAACAACAAAATTATACAAACGAATCTATTATAAGCTCGTGAAACTCATGAGTAAGTTTGATTAGCATATTCCTGCAAGTTCTGAAGTGTTCTTGATTCCCAGCTAACAATCGAGTCTGCCCTCCACGAAGCTGTAATAGGTAAAATGGCAATTGTAATAGATCTTCCTTACATAACGTTCTAGACCCTGTGCGGAGACCCCATAAAAGATGTCAGGGGAATTGGCACAACGGTCCGATGACATTCATTGTTCACTCTGACGTCAATTTGATACAACCTGTCCTCACCGAAATATATTCAGGTGACGACATATCAGATACGCAGAAAAATTACCTGATCCTTTGAGCCTCACCTCTGAATTTCTCTCGCTTATATAGTGACGTGATAAGTCATCCTTTTTCTTGGCCTTCAACAAGCTTTCCCATATCACCACGAGCGCAAGATCTGCCACAACAGCTCATCATGTCAGAAAGACAGGTAGCAAAGGTGAGCTTAGAGCACGGTACACTATCGTCTCTTTACTAATCGCTGTAATGAGCAGATAGGCATGGTAGGAATGGGCAGCATGGGCTCCATGATGTCCCTCCTCTTTGCCGAGAAAGGTTGCAAAGTCTACTACTTCGACATCAGTACGTGGCATACCTCACCGAAGCATACAGCCGCTGATCACTTTCAGGCGAATACAATATGAAAGCAGCCGAAAAAATGGTCAAGGACGTCAACGAAGAAACGCGAGTCTTTCGCCAACACAGCTATCAACAACTCTGCGAAGAGATCTACTCCGAGAACCACCCACGAATCATCATCTTTAGTATTCCCCACGGAAACCCCGGCGATGAATGTGTCAAGGCTCTGCGACCGTATATGGCCAAGGGCGATATCATTCTCGACTGTTCAAACGAGTTCTACGGCAACACAGAACGACGACAAGCGGATCTTGCCAAGGATGATATTTTTTATGTCGGATGTGGTGTCTCAGGCGGTTATCAGAGTGCGCGAGCCGGTCCGTCTATGTCACCAGGCGGCGACCCCCAAGCCCTCGAAATCATCATGCCGCTTCTCAGAAGAGTCGCAGCAAAAGATCGCGATGGAAAACCATGTACCAGCCCCATCGGCCCAGGCGGCTCAGGACACTATGTCAAGATGATTCACAATGGAATCGAACAAGGCATGATGTCAGTTATTTCAGAAGTATGGTACATCCTCACCAAGGGTCTTCAACTCAGCTATGAGGAAGCAGCTGGCGTTTTTGAGAAATGGAACCAGTCACCGGAACTTTACAATACGTTTCTAATCTATATCGCTGTTGATATCAACCGAACCAAAGATGAGAAAGGACGACATGTTCTGGGGGGGATTCAAGATAAGGTTGTGCAGGATGTTGATAACACTGAAGGGACGGGGACGTGGTCTTGTGAAGAGGCGGTGAGACTTCACGTCCCTGCTGCGAATATCGTCAGTGCGCATTTATTCAGATGTACTTCGGCCGAACTGAGTCAGCGCACGGCTGATGCTGAGGCTTCGGGACGTTGGCAGCCTTCAGCGATGAAAGTCCCATCGCGGGATGATTTTATCGAGGATCTCCGAAAAGCGACGTACTTCTGTCTACTGCTGTGCTTCACGCAGGGTCTACAGATCATTCGTGAAATGGATCAGCAGCGCGAATGGCATATCAACTACCAAGACCTACTACACGTCTGGAGCGCCGGGTCAATCATTCAAGCTGGAGGTATCATGGATCTTCTTCACAAAGTCTACAGCGAATCACCCGGTCAAAAGAACAACCTCTTATCCAACAGCCAACTCGAAAAACAACTAACCAGCCTGCTCCCCTCGATGAAGCGATGCATCCTCACAGCGTTGGAGGCTGACATGGTAATCCCAGCAATGAGCCAGAGTTTGGAGTACCATCCAGTACCCCTCTGCCGATAAG
>JABEEM010004239.1:0-10629 GCA_013363185.1 Fusarium secorum | reverse complement strand
GGTGGTGGGGAAATACGTTAGTTAGGTATCCGTAGGTAGGTACCTTAGTAATTGAAGTTGATCACTGGAAGCTTCCCGCCAACGTCACCTGACGTCGCGACTCTCTAGGCGCTTTGCGCTTTCCCCGGGCGCGCCCCTGCCTGTCGGCTCTTTGGGCGTGTATGAACTGAAACCGCGACTCCTAATTTGATATACTTTCCTTATCTTCAACACAATACTCAGGTTCGTGCAGTTCACAACTCACAACCTGCAACGAACGGTCCCTTTTAGTTATTGGGGATTTGAGCCTGGTGCAAGAACTACAGATTTGCTTTCATCCGCATTCAATTCACTTGTTTTAATCAAAGGGCATAATCCATCGCCAGCGATAAATTCGACGTACATAATTAAACGAAACCTCCAAGACTTTCAGTTACCGGCGTGCATCGACAACACTCCAGGCCTCTCGGTATATCTTCTTTTCGAACGGAGCAACGCGACGATGCCCCCCAGTCTGAAGGACAAAGGCGGTCGGCTTCTGGCTTTCGCCAATGGTGGCCAGCGAACGAACGAAGCTCAATCTGGGGTGGATATTAAGCCCACGAAGTCAGAACCACCACATAATGTTCCTACAGCTCCTATACCTCGTCCTACTAGCTATCCTCGGGAGATCACGGGGCTCGGTGGTAGAAACACCGCGCCTCCAAAACAGGACTATCCTTTCAGTCAGCCACCACAGCATCATTCACCAGTGCGCTCGGTAATATCTTCCCCAAATGGCCGGATTAAAGCAGATTCAAGTGATCGTCGGGTCGACATCTTCTCTGGTTCGCAACTTGACGAAAATTTCATGGAGTCTGGTCTCACAACTCCACACAACGAGCCATCCGATCCCGTCAAGCTTGGGCCGGAGTTGACTCGCGATCTTAAGAAGACCATTCCGTCACACCGCCTCCCTGACCGCAATCGATTTCATCGACCTCCGCCGACAAGTGACTTGTTCACTGTTGGTGATGATCTTCGTATGAACGTGGTCAGTAGGTCACAGCAACACAATGTTGATCATATGGGTGATGGTTTCCAGGATGATGTAAATGTGAGGCATGGAAAACTCAATGGCCATCACGGACGTGGCCGAACTCGACCAGACTCCCCGGCACGACAGGACTCCAAAATCCCCATGCGTGAGGTGAGGATTCGAAAGTCACATTCCGGCCGATCAGAGGCCTACGACACGAACCAAGCAAGGAATATATCACCCAGGCGCCCTGAAACGCAATGGCAAACGCGCTACAGAAACGAGAGCTCCCGGCAGCCGACTGTCCACCGTTTGGATGATGAAGATGCCGAGTCTGCTTCTCAGGAGGAAGAACATACAACGCCCAGGCCCAAGCCTGCCAAGCCGGTGGTTCAAAGAGCTCTCTTGGAGAGCTCGATGCCAGCTACGACAAACTTCATGTCAAACACTAGTCGCCTCGACAGAAAACGACGTCGTCCAAGCCCTGAGTACGACGATGTGGCTCTTAACTCTATGACATTTGCCTCCCTTCGGCAGCAGCCTTTCGACTTTGACCCTTCCAAGGATGGGCAAAAGGTTACTGGAGTCAATGCTGACAATTTGGAAGACAAACTTGAGCATTTTCGTCATCTGGGTGAAAAGGAACAGCATGACCTGTTTTCCAATATGTCGATGGAAAATTGGGAAACCTCGGGAGAATGGTTTGTCCATGAGTTCAGCGCACTCATGCAAAAATTGCTGGATTCGAGAAGACAGAAGCGCAAAATCATTCAGGAGTTCGAACAAGAAGCAGCCGATCGTGAAGAAGCTGTCCGTCTCAAGACACAGGCCATTGACCGAAAGCTCTCTAAGATGAAGCAGGATGGCCAGCGAGTGGTGGAGGATAAAACTGCATAGATTATGCGTGGCGTATGGACAGAGTCGTTGGTTTTTCATTTTTCGGGAAATGAGTTTACGACCGATATGAATGCATTGTGCCGGAGTTGAGTCTGATTTACTCGATACCAGAGCGTGAGGTAATCTGTGAGGTTCGCGAGGCACCCTAGAGCAGAAATGAGCTCACTTACAAGGGAATTGTTTTTTATATTCGCTACGATGGTCACATCTTTGATGAAATAATATATAATTCCGCTGAAAACGGTTCAGGGCCGTGAACGGTTCATTAGTCTGTCGTGAAGGTTTGTTGTGTTTGGTTTGTTCGGGTGTGAGTGGAGGTGAGATGAGTTGCTGTGTGCCCCCTTTTTATACTCGTCGGACATGTTTTACTTTTCTGTCGCGGCCTACTACCATCCTCAATTGACGGCCGGGTCGGTTGGCGAGAACTCCTTTTCTCATCCTATCAGTATAGAGCTCATAAGCAGGATAGTAGCCGTCAACGAATTTGACCACCTCCACAGATGTCATGCCCGCTTCCGGGTCACCCCTTTCCTCACGCAAGTGATCTTCTTGCTCCAATCGCCAACCGTAGACGTAGCCAAGATCTTCTGCGTCGATTTGAATGAATGCGTCGAAGGAATCTGTGACAGAGTCATACTCGGCGAGCTTCTCATTTACGAATAGAAGGTCCTCAAGTTTATGTTGTTTGAGAGTTCGGTTGGGCATGTTAAGCCTCGCCTCAACATCCTCACGGGTCAGAGGACGGAAGCCTACACACCACCCCTCCAGAATGATGGCCTGGATCTTGTCCTGGCCTGGCTGATTCACAGGAAGCCATTCAGACTCTGGGAGGCGGTCACCTTTACCGCCTTTGATGGCTTTGTCGTATTTTGGCAGCTTTGTAGGCTCTCCTCTTAGTAATGCCTCAAAGAAGGCTTTGAGGAGAGGCAAGTCGTGAGTTCCTGTACTTATTAGAACCCGCCTAGTCATCAAACAGTGTGATTCTACTTACCAGGCTCCCCACGATGCTGAACAAGGGCATTGTCAGGGTGAGCTTCAGCGAGGGCAACCTGATCCTGGCGAGTGAGATAGAACTCATCTATGCTACAGACAAGGGTGGGCACATGCTGGCTCTCGAGAGCCTTGCTCAATGCCTTGACAAGGGTCGACTTGCCGGCGCCCTGAATACCGTTGAGGCCGATGACAAAGGGGCGGTCGGGAGACTCTTCGCGGTGGAGTTTGAGCTGAGAGAGAATGAAGGGGAGGCAAATCTCAGTTTTGTCGTCGATGAAGTGGGGAGCCATGATTTAATCAAGATATGAATAAGCTACTGCGCATGTACAGGGCATGGGAGTGAGAACGATAGTACGGTATGGGTATTGATAGCGCAGCCATAGGATGATTGAGTGTCGGGTGTCACTGTCAGTCAATTGCTTTCTTTTTTCGTCAGGCAATTCAAGCCCGAGGAGACACGAGACACTAGAGGCACACACACACACACTCGCACAATGACTGACCTTTTCGGGTTGATCAAATCAGCATCAGGCTTGTGGCCCGGTCTGGGCTTGGTTGATTTTGCGGGGAGGGAATAGAGGGAATTTGTGGGGATATGTCCGTAGCCGGACCCGGGATTGGAGGTCGGCAACAGAATTATAAGAGGATGCGACTGAAGGGAAAGCGCAACAAGACAATTAACGGCAAAGTGTGATTCAATTCGAATTTGGAACACATTCGTGAGCTTCCTATTTATGTATAATGAAGGAGAAGGGAAACCAGGTATTGCGTGTCGTTCGTAGTAAAGAAACTGCCATTCCACCTCCAACTAGGTACTCAGTAGTAACCCACATGTAAGACTCGAAACGTCACTCGACAATACAATCTGACAAGACGTTAGGTACTACCCCAGATGTATTAATATATGTACTGTGCTATTCTCTTACACTGATTCAGTAAAGACATGTGACATTGGCTGCTATAGGGTATTTCCTCCGCATGACCTCATCTGCCGTCTGTCAGCTTTACATGTGAAGCCAGCCCCTTGCCAGACTCGGCCTAGCGTATTCCCCGCAACCAGTCCCCTTGGTACCCCATAGAAGCCGAGGCTTCCCCTTCACAAGGTTCCTTGGTATCCCCGACACGGTTTGAGTTGCAGGCCGGCCCAAGCTTGTTAAGAGCTGCTCGTTGCGCTCCCCGATTAATTCGCTTTGCAATTCTTCATCCTCATCTTCATCCTCACCCTCTCACTCTCACCCTCTGTCTTTTTCCCATCATCTTGAGCGTGTCATATTATACCCCCTTACATATTCGAATAACACACCACACACACATACACACAATGGCGGACCAGTTGAGATATGACGGCCAAGTTGTTGTCGTCACCGGCGCTGGCGGTGGCCTCGGAAAGGCATATGCTACTTTCTTCGGCTCCCGTGGTGCCAGCGTCGTCGTGAACGATCTCGGTGTTACCTCCAAGGGTGAGGGCAACTCATCAAAGGTTCGTAGACCAGAAAGAGCAAACAGCTTCCCCAGGCGCAAAGCGCATAAAGCTAACCCCAATCGCGACAGGCCGCCGATGTTGTCGTCAACGAGATCAAGGCCGCTGGCGGCAAGGCTGTTGCCAACTACGATTCAGTAGAGAACGGCGAGCGCATCATCGAGACCGCCATCAGCGCCTTCGGCCGAATCGATATCCTCATCAACAACGCTGGTATCCTACGCGATATTAGCTTCAAGAACATGAAGGATGAGGACTGGGATCTGATCTACAAGGTACACGTCAAGGGCTCATACAAGTGCGCCCGCGCTGCTTGGCCTCATTTCCGCAAGCAAAAATACGGCCGTGTTATCAACACCGCCTCGGCTGCGGGACTCTTTGGCAACTTCGGCCAGACCAACTATTCCGCGGCTAAGCTCGCCATGGTCGGTTTCACAGAGACTCTCGCCAAGGAGGGTATCAAGTATGGCATTCTCGCCAATGTCATTGCCCCTGTTGGTATGTTACAATCGCGCCTCATGAGCTTCATACACTAATCCAAAATAGCTGCCAGCCGAATGACCGAGACCATCATGCCTCCTGATGTGCTCGCCAACCTTAAGCCCGAATGGGTTGTGCCTCTCGTTGCCGTTTTGGTCCACAAGAACAACACAGAGGAGACTGGTAGTATCTTTGAGGTTGGCGGCGGCCACGTGGCCAAGCTCCGATGGGAGCGATCTAGCGGTCTCCTCCTCAAGGCTGACGACTCATATACCCCGAGTGCCATTATTAAGAACTGGAACAAGGTTGTCGACTACTCCAACCCTCAGTACCCTACGGGGCCCAACGATTTCCTCACATTGCTTGAGGAGTCTATGAAGATGGGACCTTCAGAGCAGGGCGAGAAGCTCGACTTCACTGGCCGTGTCGCTCTCGTCACTGGCGGTGGTGCTGGTATTGGCCGTGTCTACGCTCTGGCCTTTGCCAAGCACGGTGCTTCAGTTGTGGTCAACGATCTTGCTGATCCCGAGCCTGTGGTTGCTGAAATCAAGAAGCTCGGTGGCAAGGCCGTTGGTGTCAAGGCCTCAGCTGAGGATGGTGAGAAGGTTGTCAAGGCTGCTATTGACGCATTTGGCCGTATTGATATCGTCATCAACAATGCCGGCATCCTCCGCGACAAGGCTTTCTCCAACATGAACGACGAGCTCTGGGACCCCGTCCTGAATGTGCATCTCCGAGGTACCTATAAGGTCACCAAGGCTGCTTGGCCTTACTTCCTCAAGCAGAAGTACGGACGTGTCCTGAACACTACTTCAACCAGTGGTATCTATGGCAACTTTGGTCAGGCCAACTACGCTGCTGCTGTAAGTTCGCAATATGCTGCTCGTTATGATAATTGCTAACGGTTATAGAAATGTGGTATCCTTGGTTTCTCTCGAGCTCTTGCTCTTGAGGGTCAGAAGTACGGCATCTATGTTAACACTATCGCCCCCAACGCCGGTACTGCTATGACTGCCACCATCATGCCCGAAGAGATGGTCCAGGCTTTCAAGCCTGACTACATTGCTCCCCTTGTCCTCGCTCTCTGCAGCGACAAGTGCCCCAACCCTACTGGTGGTTTGTACGAGGTTGGCAGCGGCTGGTGCGGTCAGACTCGATGGCAACGAACCGGCGGACATGGCTTCCCCGTTGATGTCACCCTCACCCCTGAGGAGGTCCTCAAGAACTGGAAGGACATCGTCACCTTTGACGGCCGTGCCGACCACCCCTCCAAGTCCCAGGACTCGATCGGTAAGATCATGGCCAACTTGGAGAACCGCTCTAAGCCTAAGGAGTCATCTGGCGAGATCAACTACCTTAAGGTTATCGAGGAGACTCTCAAGAAGGAGGGCAAGCCTACTGAGTACAAGTACGAGGAGCGCGATGTCATTCTCTACAACCTTGGTGTTGGTGCCAAGCGCACTGATCTCAAGTACGTCTTCGAGGGTTCAGATGACTTCCAGGTCATTCCCACCTTCGGTGTCATCCCTCCTTTCAACGCGGAGATGCCATTCGAGTTTGGCAACATTGTGCCCAACTTCTCTCCCATGATGCTTCTTCACGGTGAGCAATATCTTGAGATCCGCAAGTTCCCCATCCCCACCAATGCTCGCCTTGTTACCCGAGGTCGTCTCCTTGAGGTCATCGACAAGGGTAATGCCTCTATCGTCCGAACCTCCACCACTACCGTCGACGCCAACACTGGCGAGGACGTCTTCTACAATGAAGCCAACGTCTTCCTCCGTGGCGCCGGTGGTTTCGGCGGTCCCAAGCGCGGTGCTGACCGTGGTGCTTCCACTGCTGCCAACAAGCCCCCTGCTCGTGCCCCTGATGTTGTCGTTGAGTCACCTACCCACGATGACCAGGCTGCCATCTACCGATTGAGCGGTGATTACAAGTGAGTTTTACTACCATCCACAGTTTGAATCATAACTAACATAAGTAGCCCTCTCCACATCGACCCTGCCTTTGCCAAGGTCGGTGGCTTCAAGGCCCCTATTCTCCACGGTCTCTGCTCCTTCGGCATCGCTGGAAAGGCCGTCTACGAGCGCTTCGGCGCCTTCAAGAACATCAAGGTCCGCTTTGCTGGTGTTGTCATTCCTGGTCAGACCCTTGTCACAGAGATGTGGCGAGAAGGCAACAAGATCATCTTCCAGACCAAGGTTAAGGAAACTGGCAAGCCTGCCATCGCCGGAGCGGCTGCTGAGCTCAGAACCGACGGCAAGAGCAAGCTCTAAACAAAATTCAGCACGATCAACGGAGTTTCTGCAATGGGATATGCATGTACTATCATAAAGTTTGTATTGTAGTTGAGTGATGTAATTCCTATCATGTCCTGTTTTGCCCAATCTTATATGCCAAATTCAATACCAATTTCTTAAAGTTCTAAACCGCAAGACGCCCTGTGCCCATCCTGATGTTTATATTTGTGGAAGTCGTTAAGCCTGCGCCTGAAGTCACAATGAGGCTTCATTGAACCATGTCGTTGTACGCCGTTACTGGAAAGGAAAAAAGAGAAAAATGACCATAACCTTAAACAAAAAGCGTTTCTACGACCAGATCCAACACTTCCGAAAGAGCGGGAATCCGGCCGCTGAAGAGAACACGCTCAACACTTACGTCCATCCTATTCGCCGCAACGCCTGTTTCAAGGAACGCCCGCTCAGTGCCTGATAATTCTCGGTTCTCCATGTCTTTCCACTTGCGCTCAGCCTCTTCGCGCGCGGCTTGCAAAACCTGTTCTGTATCCTCAGATTCCCAGAGATTGCACCTGTCACACTCCTTGCAGGGTGTCGCATCGCCTTCTGGGCGGAAGTGATCACAAAAGTGGCGATATCCTTCATCAGTGAGGTTGGCGCGACAAACATAGCACATCTTGTAGCCACAGGGACACGTAAGTTTATTGCAACCTGCATTCTTGACGAACGATGTGTTGCAGCGGGGACAGACGCGCTTTATAGCCATGCTCATAGCCTGCTCGACCTGCGTGCGTAGGGCGACGAGCGAGGATTCGTTGCATACGTGGATATCCTTCCACGACTTGTGGCATGAGAGGCACGACATACGGCCGCAGCTGGGACTTTGGCAGGTAAATTTGGTACCGCGACGACGACGACGGTGACGGTTGAGAGCTTTGGACCACTCCACTGATATGTAGTCGCCAAAAGACTGCTGTGTGCTGAGAAGGAGACACATGAATGAGGATATGAGAACGAACGGGAAGACAAACGGGAGAGTGCCAATACAGAGAACGAGGAAAAAGAGGTTGTAGATGCTATCCGACTTGATACGAAGAGCAGATTCGTGGGCAGGCGTGTATATGTCGTCTATCTCGGCATAGTCACAGAAGGGACACCGGACTAGAGGGAGGTTGGATGCCAGAAGGCTGTGCTCTGCTAGTCGACAGTCAAGCCTGTGCAGAATTTCTGCCCCCATCTTTTCTTCCTCCATGGCACGGCGGATATGATCTGGCGGGATATGTCCAGGACAACCATCGCCGTCTGAAGAGAGGCACTTGAGCGTTCCTGTTTCAGGGTTGATGCTGCTTTGCCAACCTTGCCCAAAGACCGCTTCTTTAATGGAATGCTGTACGCATCGGTAGCAGACGAGATGGCCCTCGCGGTTGCAGTGGGTAAACTCCTCAAAGGCTGCTGATATGAAACAGCAGACACACTCGTGTGTTGCATCTGCCTTTTCGGCCTCCTCGTTGTTGAGAATGACTGCAAGTCCCCTGTCTCTATCCTCTCTGTCCCTTCTGTCCTTCTCTTTCAACGGCGCCACCAAAGTATCGTACAGTTCGCGGTCCAGTTCTGCGCTGCCTGTGGCTCGAATAGTGGGAGTAATGGAGCCCTGGCCGGTTGAGCGCCACGATACCAGTGGGTGATTCTCTGCCTCGCCCGTAGCGATAGGCTTCCTTCTGAAAAACAAGGATGATATCGTGAAACGCCATGATTTGGAGGATAAAGTAACGAGGGTCTGGCGGGCTTCGAGGTAGGAATAGTTGGACTCGGCAAGAACAGCGTTTATGGTAGACCGTGACAGGCCTTTGAATTCATGCCATGCCAGATTTTGTACGGCTCTTTTGTACTCCTTGCTCTTGAACACCTCTGCTTTGGGTATCGCCTCTGGTCGAGCGGTCTCTTTGTCCGGAACTCTCCACCGACCCTTGACCCACGTCACTCTATTCTTGAGCAGTGCATCAGCCACAAGAGCGAGCCTCGACTCGCCGTCGAAATTTGATAATAGCTCGCGAAACACTTCGATCTGGATATCGGGAAATACGGCGGCCAGAGCCTCGAGGCTGTTGTTGAGTTCGCGCAGATCAGGTCTCTCGGGTGGCAGACATGGCAGTTGGGCTTCGTCGTAGATGTACTCGGGCTGAACAAGGTTGGGGTCGCTCGACTTGGATCGGACAGAGGGTGTTCTGGTTCTATCGGTGGAGGTGGAGGTGAGCAGCCCGGGGAAAACCATCGTGACTGCTCATTCTGGTGCGTGTGCGCGCGAGGTTTGCTGATGGAAGTGATCAATGGCGGTGGTAACCTAATGGTTGACGGAGGATTAGGTAAGGTATTTTGAGGCGTTGAGCTGAGGAATGAGGCTTGCTGTAGTTGGTCGGGGTGCAGAGCTGAATATTTTTTTTACCAAGAAAAATTAATGGGAATAGTTAGATTTATCAAAAATGTATCATGCTATTCATTCAGCTGTTCCGCATCGTGACTGTCCAGAGGTAGCTGAATCAGTTCCATCCCTACTAAGTTCAAGGCGGTAAGTTGCAATAGAGCTTGTGACACGATTGCTGAAACAACACAATGGGAAACCGCCATTTTATCGACCTACTTGAACTGCGGAGTTATTCCAGGTTTCAGAGACTTGAACTTCCTTATATGTGAATATGTTTCTTTATTTCAGGGGAATCAGAGTCTTATCTTTGACTTATGGCTTGTACTAGTTCTTGAGTTGTTTATACGACAAGTGTAGGGTGGTCGCTTTAATCATGGTAGTATAATCAGAAAACAGCTACATCAACGAAGAACAAATGCATGATTATTTACTTGCCCTATATCAGATACACTCGATAGTTTGCACCGTACTCTGCACAAGGGATATAATTAAAAATTAAAAGTGACTCAATGATGAAGTTATAGTAAAAGCAGAAAGCAGATAGCTATAATAGTTCATCACTGACTATCCTTCGG
This sequence comes from Fusarium secorum, assembly GCA_013363185.1. Taxonomy (NCBI): domain Eukaryota; kingdom Fungi; phylum Ascomycota; class Sordariomycetes; order Hypocreales; family Nectriaceae; genus Fusarium; species Fusarium secorum. The sequence continues at coordinate 548 of JABEEM010004239.1, read as the reverse complement.
CCAGAAAGCTTCTCCTAGTATCATATCTTTATACCTTAGAACAGCTTCTTATTAACACCAGATGCTGTCTCAGAGGCATAGCAAGGCATTCGGTAAGTGTTGTGCTTGAGGAAAGCTGCTGCTCCCCTTTCGCTCAGACTCCTGCGGGTCATGGACTAGTGATATTAGAACTTCTAAATTAACATTACTGAACAATTTAATTCGGTCACGGCAAAAGAATGAAAGATCCAAGACGTCTGGTTATTTACTCATGCTGATGCTTGTGCCGTATATGCTGGTAAACTTCTTGTAGTGAACAGGAGTCTGCAACCTGATTCGAGAACACAAGACAAGCACGTATGTAAAGTGCCCCGTAGACGAAACAGCTCAGAAAGGCAGGAGAAATACTATCCCATCGGCTGTCATAAACCTCCATTCCGTACCTCGCCCCACATCACCCCTGTCATCGTGACGGTACCTGTGGGGAACCCAAAAACCCCTCTGACCCTTCACAGCTAAAATCGCACATAATTCATTTTGCTCATTATAATGCCCTCCCGAAAGATACC
>JABEEM010004238.1:0-19602 GCA_013363185.1 Fusarium secorum | reverse complement strand
TGAATCTCCCGCAATATAGAGGGTTTTCTCACCTGCCACATCATGGTCAGAGCACCGCGAATATTTTTCGGGGTAGATTCGGCAGAGTAAACAGGTGTTGTGCTAGACTTAGCGCCAACGGCGAAACCAAGCATGAAACGAGCAGCCAGGAAGTTACCGAGACTAGCGGATGTCAGTAAGATCTCAAGCCTTGAGATAACAGCTGAAAACTCACGATGTAGTAACAGACATCCAGAAACCAGTGATCGTAGAGATAGCGCAAGAGATGAAGATGGTTCCTCGACGGCCAGTATACTTGTTGAGAATTGGGCTTGTCCAGCAACCGATGACAGCAGAGCAAAGGTAAGGAGCACCATTGGTCAAACCTTGCATCCATTCGTTCTCGATATTGAATTCTTTAAAGTAGAATTCCTATGATTGTCAGATACTTTCAAACATCCCAAGATTGGTTCAGCATACCTGTGCACCATTCACGGTGGTCTGATCCATACCCTGAACAATAGCCGATCCGGCACAGAGAGTACAGAGGAAGTACAAGGCAAAGGGCTGATGCCATCGAGATGTCTCTTCCTTTCTCAAGATCGCCTTTTCATCTTCTGAAAGAATCTCAATTTTCTCAAAGCCGCCGGGGGTGTTGTTGACTTGAGCGACGAGAGCTCCCTTTCGGAAATCCTCGCGGTGCTCGGTGAGACCCTTGGACTCGACAAAAGCGTCAACGTCAGCAAGGACCTCTTCTCGAGTCATGCCAGCCAAAGGGTTGCGTAGAAGAGTTGCTTTGGAGACTCTTCGCTGACCAAAGCCGGCGCCCTCATTATCGTTGACGAAAGTACCATTGCTGCTAGAGTTGCGGTGGCTGTCGTTGTTGGGGGCAATATGATCCGTGTCGTAGGCTGGCGGAGCCTCGCTGTCGGCTCTTGGCAGAGGCATGGTGTGCTCGTCCAGAAGAAGCAAGACAGCAGATAAGAATCAGGCCACTCAAGAAAGTGATAATGTCACTGGCAACTGAGTCTGGGGAGAAGTTGGGGCCCCGGATTCTGTCGAGGTAATACTTTGGATGCAACAGAGTCGCAGAAGCTGGGGACGGCCCAATTATTATATGTCTTTTTGGAAAGGATTCGAGAAGACTTACTCCACACGATGAGCAAACGTTCAAAGGAGTTTGAGGATGGACGAGTGGAGGCTGCCAAGATGATCGTCGGGTTCTTTAGCTGTGTGCGGCTCAAAGCTCGGTGTATCCCTGTCTCGGCAACACATTTTATGACGTTGTCCAAGAGGTGAGATGAAGTGAGATGTCTCTTTGCTGCTGTCTCTCGAATCCTTCAAGGGGAGACTGTGTGATGATGACGCGTTGGATGTAGCGGGAGTTGAAGTTACAATCTGACCGCATGGGTATTTTCACGTGGCTGTTTCTCCAACGAATACCGCTTCGATCCATCAGTCTTGTCGTTCTTTTACAAGCAGGGGTGCTCTCGTCCGTTTCGTTGCGGTCGGAGAATTGTCGATTGAGTTCTGCCCAAAGTCAATCAGCGGTTATCCTCCACAAACTCAAAAACAAAAGCCAAAAGAGCCTCATACAAACCTGCTCCAAGCCGCCGACGTTAAATCGCCCGCCAAGCCCGTTATGTCTCCCCCAAGAACGATCATCGGCGCAAAGACCCTGGTAAGCCGTCTCGATTAAGCTTAAATGGGCGACCCTCCCCACGACAAGGATGACTTGGCGCTAGCCTGGGCGTGCGTCACAGTCTGCCGACCAAACATTGCACTTGACGTCAATTCTTTAATCGTCCCAAGAGCAAGTTTTTGATGGTCACTGTGAGGTTTTGGGTGTTTTTCGCTTACCCCGGATATTGAGCACGTGGATTTGAGCCAGATATGGCCAGAGTTGGTGGTTTGCTAAGGACAAGCTTATCTCGACCTCTGCTAAGTTCCTGGTGAGCTTGATTGGCGGCACTGAGATTGACTACGTACCTTGGAGCTACCAAGCATTGGCAACTTGACTGCTCAACTTCGCTGACCTGTGTACCACTCGGATTACCCGTTGTGGTCCAAATAAACTCAATCGAGCATCGAATACTGAGAGTGGCTCACCCATAGCTGAGATGTGTGGACCTGACCCAATTTACCCCGAGGTGCAAGACATGTTCCACAAGAGCTTCTTGGTATGGAGAAGACCCAATCTTTAATTCTGTTGCCTGTCGACTTGGCCGGGCTTGTGATTGCGCCAAGGTCTGAGCCTTTGATCAGATGAAAGGCAAATCTTTCAGTCTGCATGTTGTTCGCTTGGCTTCGGGGAAGTTGTGACATTGATCGTGAATCTTTTGAATGACAGTTTGAAAAAGCCAAAGTGTTCCTGGCACTAAGCCAAGCTCTGACTTTCTGAGCGCTTCATACCAATGAAACTGTATTACTGGGACGTTGTAGCGCAGGTGTCTCGTGGCTAAAGGATCGGTCCTTGGTCGATAGAAAGAAGCAACGATCGCCGGCAACAGGCTTCTCGGCTATCTGGACTATTAACTGTGCATCAAGGGTCTGTCTGAGGTGAACTAACTTGCTTTTCATGCGTGCGACTCGAAGAAGGATGGCGAAAAATAACAAAGGGCAGTTCGCCGCGGTTGTAGGGAGGCCATCATGCAGTAACACTACGATCGGTAGGTTTTCGAGGTTTTCCATCTATCTCCATACAAGTGGTGGGATTTCTTTGAAACGCCAGGCATGTTTTTGTTGTCGTAGTGAAAGCAGAGGGCGAAAAGTCGTCGAGTGTCACCATGGAGTGTTTTACCAACACACAAACAGATTTCTTTCATTGGGTGTATTCTCCACGACCGTGGAAGCGGGGCTACAATCCCTGTTTGCGGGCTGTCAAATTGGCAAGGCACGCAGGGCAATCAAAAGTGGAAAACATCGAATATCCTTCTAGAATTTCAAAGGCTTCCACCATGCACTCGACAACACTCGACAACACTCGACAATGAGCACAACAAAGGTGAGACTGCACAATGCGAATCATTGAATCTCGTGTCATACATGTACTTTCTGCTTGTGTTTTCTTATGGGAGGTAGTCAGGCGTGAAGCTGCAGAGTACATAGGCCGAAATGCACATATCAGATTGCCATCAATCCTAACGCCAGATACACTATCAACCAAATATCACCTTCGAGATATGATTTTCACTTGGTCTTTGGATGGATTTATGGCAGCACTCGACTCGATCATTGGAGCTCCACATGGATCTCCATATGCCAAAGTATCTAGAGCAAATAAGGAGTTCCTCAGGAGCTGCACCACCGCCTCGTCTTTCTGGTTTACATCCCGTCTTCACCTTAGGTGCACATGCATGGCATACGAGCACTCAAAGCTCACTTATGGCTTCCTCACTTGCTCGTTTCGTCCCATCTTCACCTCTACTTCAGCATTCTCAGGCCTCGAGTCACCGGATAACCCCCTATCGCCCACTGTAGCTTCTGTGAACTGCAGCTGTTGCCTCGTCAGTGCCTGCGCTCCCACTAGCGCCTTCTATTTCCTTCCTCCTCGTTCTCTTTTTGTGATTTCACCCTCACGGTTGCCTGATCTTTAGGGCTCACACCTGAGGCACCTCACTTAGCCTTCTCCCCTCCCCCCTCTTCTCTCTTCCCTTCTCTTCTTCTCTCCTCCCTCCTTCCTTCTCCTCTCCACCACACTCAAGGCACAAGAGATCTTGAGCTTTTCCCTTTTTGATCCGACGGTAAGTATCTCTTCAACCTCTCCTTCATCTTCCCCCTCTCATATCCTGTCTCTGCAGCTCACCCCCACGCGTCTTTCGCTTTCCCTCGCGTGTTTTCATTTTGCCGTCAAGATGTGCCGTGAGACTATCACCATCGCTCAGTGCGCTCCTGAGGTGTCGCCCGTTCTCGCGTTCTATTGCGCAAAGCTTCATCTCGTTGCGAAGGACCGTATCGTCTGTGACGCTGCCAAGGGAAAATGCATTTGCTTCTTTGGCTCTTGTGGTGCTATTGACCGCGAGATTCCCACCAAGGGAATCAATCTCAGCGATATCGTCAAGGCACGCTGCGCTGAATGCACTCCCCGAGAGCACCGAGTTGGCAACGGCATCCTCGCTCAGCAGATCCTTGAGTCTGTTCTTCTTCGCTCTTCCGACGCCCAGAATGGCTGGGAGGAGCGATCTAAGCTCGTTTCTGAGCTTTGGCTCAACAAGACTGCTTGCCCCTATCACGTCGACACCTCTACCGAGTCTGCTGCTCCTATCGCCGAGGTTATTAACATCACCGAATACGTTCATCTCGACACCGAAGTCGGTCAAGCTGGTACTGGTCTGAGCGCTGAGCCTGTTGAACCTACCGACCCCACTCCTGAGTCCGCTGATCTCAAGCCAGGCTTCGAAGCTGCTGTCGGAAAGGACTTTAGTGAATTCTCCAGCACTGACAATGCTTCTATGAAGGATGCCTCTTCATCTCCGGTTGGGCCCGGTTTCACCGATTCCCTTGTTGCTGAGCCCGCTTCTTCTCTCGTTGATGAGTGGACTGCCAACGCTGCTCCCGCTGGTGAGCAAGGTGACAATCACGGTTCCGATCCTGGTAAGTAGAGTCCCTCTTTAGTCTTGACGGTCACTGACATCAAGCTACAGGAGCCAAGAACATTCTGGACCCCGAACAGGTGGGCATTTCAACCAGCCGCTGGGCCCCTGGAAATTCTCCCACCAACTCCTCAAAGCCAACCAAGCCAGCTGCCAAGGTCAACGACAATGAGAGTGGAGGGGATCATGAGCAGGCACAAGAACAGGCACAGGCTCCTGTTGTCGCTGTTTCTCGACGTGCGGTCAACTTTTCCTACGATCCCAACAATGCTAAGAAGCTTCTGGAGACCGCGGAGATGTTTGCCAACGTGAAGAAAGCCTTCCTCATGGGTAAGGCTTAAGCGTTAATCCGGGTGACAACGAACTGTCGTGGAGAGGATAAAGAGTATGATTGGTAGTCTTGGTCTTTCCAGAGGGGTGAGTGGAGTGTAATTGAATGAAAAGTAGTGAGCCGTATTTTGGTTCTCAGCACACAAGACAGAACACAGTACTCAAGTATCCTACGGCTCGATTCAAACAGTGACGTGAGCAAATTATTCTTCATTTCCAATGTGACTTATACTATGAATCATTTTAATGCCAAATGCGAAAGACATGACTTGAAGAAGTCCTGATTGTGCTTGAATGCCCCAGTGAAGCCTGGATATTAGCCTCCAGTGTTGTCCCTCACCGGAAATACCAGGGTTTACGGGCACTAATGTGAATCTCCAGCAGCCGAGCAGGGGTCTCCCCCAGAATGTTTCATCATCTCACAGCCTGTCTCCTCCATTGACATCTTCAATCCGGCGGAGAGATCACTAATGGAGCACTCCATCTACTTCTCATAATTGGGCTCTCAGCAGGTCAATTACAGCTACGTCAGAGTTTTCGCTACTCAATGCGTTTCATGACAAAAGCAAAACAACAGCGAAAATGCCACTTGGGCTAGGATTAACGCGGGAGTCTGACACCTTGGCGATGCTTTGGGCCAATCATTCCCTCATCTGCGTCTCAAGCGGAAAGCCCCTGCATCGCCTTCTGGCGCGCCTTTCCGGCCTCGTACGAGGAGAGCGGTAGCAAGAAATCACACATCTCTGAGCGAGACGGCTGATAAGCATACAGATCTGGCAGTCGTTTCCCCCGCTTGTCTTTGCTTCTCTTCGCTGCATGTTGCGTCAATCTACCTAGCGACAATTACGGGATCCAGGCTCCGCTGGGCCGCGCATAAAGATGTCCACTGATACTCCCCAGCCCGGGCCGGGCCAGCGCACGGCTCAGGATCTGGTGAAGGAGATTGCGAAAGAGCGCGGCTATCTTGGCGAAGAGCAGCTTGCGCGGATTGGAGAGATTAACCCTGAGCTTAGGCGTGAGGTGGAAGAAGCTCTCCTTCGAAAGGATGAGATGATAGGCTCGGCTGTCTTGACGTATGTACTTTATCTCAAACACAGGCTTCCGAGTATTTTATTGACGATGTTGCAGGCTAGCACGAAACCTTTACACAAGCAATGCCCGGTTTGTCTTTGAGTTGCTCCAGAATGCCGACGACAATAACTACAGCACTGCTCTCTCAAACGGACAAGATCCATATGTGTGTTTCGAAGTTCGCCCAGATAAGGTGTCGATTGAGTGCAATGAGAATGGCTTCACGCATGATAATCTCAAGGCCATTTGCGCCATCGGCAAGAGTTCCAAAGTCGGGGCAGCTGGATACATTGGCGAGAAGGGCATTGGCTTCAAGTCAGTGTTTATGGCGGCTTGGAAAGTTCACATTCAGTCAAACGGCTTTTCGTTCTCGTTCACTCATCGCAAGGGGGACTCCGGTCTCGGCATGGTTACACCGGTATGGGAAGATGCAGATGAGTCACTGGGAGGCTCTTCGACTCGCATTACGTTGTTTCTTCATACGAGTGATGATCCTGAGGAGGATGCGAGACAACGCGAGACGATTCGACTTCAGTTCCAAGACCTACAACACACGATCCTACTTTTCCTTCGCAAACTACGTAAGGTGCAAGTCTCATTCTTCGATGAGGATGACATTCTGACATCGAGCACGACTTACTCTCTTCGTGGGAATAACCCAGTTACTGTCAAGAAGGAGACTTATAAGGGGGTGGAGGAAAGGCAGTATCATGTTACGAAGCATGTTGCGGAGAATATTCCCAAAAGCGAGAACAGAACATACTCCGATGAGCAGGATCGCGCAGATTCTTCTACAGAGGTTGTGTTAGCATTCCCGTTATCGGAGTCAGGCGCTCCAATTGTTGAGAACCAAGATGTCTTTGCATTTCTTCCAATGCGTCCGATGGGCTTCAAGGTATGTTAGAACTCAACATCCATCACTATAGAACTACCATCTCAATGAGGGCTTGCTAGAGTCCCAGCTTTATTGCGACCTTCTTCATTGTTACCACCAACTTAAACAATGCTATCCAAACAAGATACCCTCGCTTGCCAGAGACTAATCGTGTCTGACACAGTTCCTCATCCATACCGATTTCGTCACCGAAGCCAGTCGACAAGGCATAGTTACTGGATCCCTGCGAAACCTCGGTCTCTTGAACGGCATTGCAGACTGTTTCATCAAAGCCATCGAGGAGTTTTGTCAGCACCCGATACTCCAATACCAATGGATGCGATGGCTGCCCCAACGAGACTCTTATCCTTGGGACAGCTTCTGGTCTGGTCTCCTTGACAGGATCGAAACGCGCATACAAGAAGTCAAAGTTCTTCGCACTCTCAGTACTGGACGGTTGGATTACATACACAAGCTTTGTCGTCTTCAGCCATGGTTGCGAGATAAAAACGGTGATCCGCTTTTCACTGATCTTGACGAGGAGGTTTATCTTGCGAAGGGGTATACACGTGATGATCTGAAGTTGTTGGAACCGTATGGACTAGAAATTATGTCGCCCACGGATGCGATCACTCGTGTTGAGAAGGATCTCGAAAAGAACACCGGGGATTCGAGGATGAAAAGTCCCGCCACGGACAACGAATGGCACTCACTCGCAGCACGAGCACTCATCTTGTTGAAGAACACCGCGACAATAGGTCCCGCTCAAGACCGCCTTAAGCAACTTCGATTCATCCCCCTCAAGAATGGCACCTGGGTTTCTTCAAGCAACGGGCCACTTTACTATTCGCATTCCTCGGGCAGTCTCGTAATCCCTGACGACCTTGATTTGAGCCTGGTCGATTCGGAAGCAGCCAGCAACCCTGATCGGCGTGCTCTGTTTGACAATTTCGGTGTCATTGAAGCTCTTGTGAAGGATGTGCGAGCTTTGATCCTTAAGAAGCCAATTAAGCCGGTCGCAGATGAGACCGCACTCACAGCATCCATCGCCCATCTCAGGTTCCTGTACCTTTCCGAGATACTACTCGAGGAGGATGAGGATCAAGCGAAGTTGCGTGGCTACCATGTGTATGACCAGAACATGAGAGCTCGGTTACCAACGAAACATGATGTCTACCTCACAACAGACGACGAGTATGGACCCAATGAACTGTTCAAAGCTCAAGGAGATGCGCCGGGTTTTCCAGCTCCTTTTATCCATCAAGACTACATCCAGGAAAAGCCAGCTACGCCAGCAGGCTACTCGTGGGGATGGGATGAATGGCTCCAGTTACGCCTCCGACTCCGACTTCAACTTCGACTTACCAAGAAGGGTCCAGACCGAAAGTTAGAATTGTCTTCCGCCTTCCGCTACATCGAGCAGCACCGACCGGAATGTCTTTTGGGAGCGCTCCAGCGAGTCTGGGATGTTGAGAGAACAAAGGTCGTGGAATCTACTGATATCATAAGGGAGTTGCGTCAAGTTGAGGTCGTGTGCAAAGGAGGAGATGAGTTTGCTTTGTCTGAGCCGCTGTCGACTACTTACCTGCCTCTACCCGAACTTGAGGGGAAGCATTCACGCTACGCTGAGGATGAAGGTTTTGTGTTTCTGGATTTGGGTGAATCGATTACTTCGAGCACGTATCGTACCGAATGGGGCTTCTTGGTTGATGACCTTGGGGTTGGGTGTACTGATGATCTCCAGTTCTATCTGGCCATTCTGAGGACTATCCGCTACAGTAATGCTGCTGCTGGAGTCCGTCGGAATATCAGAGTGCTAGATCTCTACGAAGTCATTCATGCCCGATGTCGTGAAGCTGATAGCTTCCTCGATGCGCAGGCAGAAGCAAGGTTCGTTTCTATTTTCGAGAAACCTGAATCTACGACTGACTAATGTACACAGGCAAGCGATCAATGACGGAAACCTCATATACATACCCGCACACGATTCGAGCCCAGCGACATGGACATCACCCGAGAAATGTTTGTGGAACGCCCGAGAAGACATGCAGACGGCATACCCTCTCGTCCACCTCTACCGAACCGTTTTCCATCGCTCAGAGGAGGATCTCGATGTCTTGCGACAATTCTTCAAGACAGTACTCGGAGTCAAAGACTGTTCGTGGGAAGATTATCTGAATGAGATACGGAGATTGAAGGACTTGAAGAGTGAGGACTTTGATTGGGTTAATGACCTGTACAATTCCTTGGACTCTAAGAGGTTTGGTATGATGGAGGTAGATGCTACAAAGCTCAGGTATGAACTTTTACCATCTTACACTATCAGCTAACAGATTTGCAGGAAAACATTTTCCGAAGAGCCATTGATCTACTTCAATGTCGGCAACGTGAGCCGCTGGTACACAGTTGGTGAATGCCTATGGTCGAGCGCGACAAAAATCCGAGGCAGAGTAGCTCTCAACGATCTTTACCCCGATCTGGAAGATTTCTTCGTGAGGTTCCTCGGTGTGCAAGAGCTCACGTTGGACATGGCCTACGACGAACTCAAGGAGATGGGTAGTAGAGTGCCGCCACCATCAGTCGCTGCTGTCAAGGAAACCATCTGGGCGCTCAATTCTCTACTTGACACGACAGCTAATCCACCAGATGAAGAACCTATCTTTCGAGGAACTGTCTTTCCTGTGAGGTATCCAAATAAGTCAGTGAAGTTACAGTCTGGCAGGACACAATTCGCTATTGCCGACCGAAAGGCTCTGGGCGATATCTTCGCTCCTCAAGCCAAGATGCTTGACTTCACGTTGGACGAGGTTCGTCGCTTGCGGCCATTTCTTTCGTGGCTCGACCTGGAAAAGCGATATTTGTCTACTTCTGTGCGGGAGATTTCTACTGTGGCGGGGGGACGAATGGACGAGCTGCAGTACCCAGACAGGGAGATCAGGCAAAAGGCATATGGTCTGTTCAGGTAAGTTGCATGCTAAATATGCCACGAATAGCTACTGAGTGCTTCTACAGAATCGCGGTGCATTTCAACAGTCCTCGGACTTCAGAAGACAGCTCGGACCTTTACTGGACCCTCATGTGTGCAGAGGTCTACGAAACGGATGGCATCTCCTCCGAACTCCATTTGTCACAGGATGGCCATGGTCTAGTGCATGTACAAGAAAGGAGTGAGCTTCACATACGCGAAGACGACACCGGCCTCAAGATTTACGTACCACGTGATCCCAAAACACAAGGATTCTGTTACTTTTCGACTCTTCCAAGGCGGTTTCTGGAATGGATGATGACAGACCCTGTTACTTTACAAGTCAAGAATGCTGGCTCCAAAGCCGTCCAGATCGTGAGTGCAGTCTTGAATGCACCTCTCATCAACATGTCGCAGATTCTGGAGGCGGAGGGTGTTGTCGAGGTGGACATCCCTCAAGGTTGGTGTGGCCAAGCGACTGAGGAGGAGGCTGGAGGAGAGCATGTTGATGTCGAAGAGGAGGACGTACATGATGCGACTGTTTATCATGAAACGCTGGAGGTACATGATGACACTGTCTCTCACGAGGCGGAGGAAGACCCCATTGCTCGATTTCTGGCACAGCCAGAGATTCATGAAGACGATATTTCAAGCGATGAAGACTCTATGCTTCAAACCTTTGACAACCTCAGATCTCCCCCGAGACTATCAGACCTCCCTGTCCGACAACGAAGTCCAGCGACTTCAAACTCTTCCGTCACTGGACGACGACTGTTCACTCCAACTTCTTCCACGGCCGAATACTTCCGCCAAAACAGGCGAACATCATCAAATGTTCATCGGAACACGGGCAGACATGAGTCTTTACAGTCGACGCCAAGATCAGCAAGTCATCCAGCATTTATCTTCGGCTCTTCCCCTACGGCACAGCCCAGTTCAGCGTTCCTATTCCAGAGTTTCGGCGAAGCATCACAACATCCTACCATTGAGGATGAAGAAGAGTATCTGAGACTAGTCAGCAATGTCATTTCTGCGGCAAACATAGCGGCTTTGCCTAGTAAAGGTGCTTATGATATGTCGGGACTCTTTGGTGCATTGCCAGAAGTAGATGAAGAAGAGATTGAGCTATCACGACAATTCCGATCACATGGTCTTCCTGAACGAGACATGCGAATCGGAGCTCTCGGTGAACTATTTGTAAGTTACCACTACTTATTGTTCTGACATACAATACTTACAAGATTACAGGTCTTTGAACTTCTTCGCAACATGGACCCCCCACTACCTCGCTTCGGTCGTGACAATTGGCAAAGCCAAATGCGAAAGTTCATCACCATTCATCCCGACTACTCCGACATGCTCCCCTGGACGGCCCAAGAAACCGCCGACATTGTATACTTTGACCGAAAGCGTGTATTGACGAATCACCTGGCGGACAAAGGGTACCTCGACAAAACAGCCTGGCAGAACAAAAAGCCCTTGTTCTTGATCGAGGTCAAGTCTACAACGGGACATAGCCGAACACCGTTTTATATGAGCAAGCGGCAGTATCAACGGGTAAGTGTTCACAGCTTTTCTTTTTGGGATTTAAAACTGATGCGTTATGCAGATGCAGGAGAATTCTAATACGACGCTTTCGCCGGCAACGTCGCCTACGATTTATTTGATAGCGAGAGTGTCGAATGTTGATAAGACGAATGTGGAGGTGAAAATTTATATTGATCCGGAGAAGTTGAGACAAGATGGGTCGTTGGTGTTTACGGGGGAGACGTGGTCAATCGTCCCAGGGCCTGGATCAACTTGACGATGTTAACTTCCAGGTCATCAATCTTCTATTTATCTCAAATTAATAACATCTATCAACATATATCATGCCAATGGGCTTCACACTTTCATGTTCACTACGATCTGTTCCATTCATTTAGCTAACCTTGATAGCCTGCCACTGCAAGCATCAAACCGATCGTGTTCGATGACTATCAACAAACGGTAGGTTCTCTCTGCTTGAGAGACCCAATGATTCGAAAGCGATATAGGTGCCACTGGCATGGAGAGTTGAGGCATCTCTAGGCTTCCACTTGAACATAAAGGATAGCAGTGGCAACGGTTCAAATGTGATGAATTCTCCCTTTACAGCTGCGAAGTCCCTTTGGCAGTGGTAGTCGAACATCTCGACCGCTGCCAGTGAATAACAAACCCATCCCCTATAATCTCGAGTTCAGTCTCTGATCCTAATCTTCTTCTTCTTCCCTCCTCACCAGCTTCCGAGCAACTGACCTCTCATCTCATCTCCCCTTCATCCTCCTTCTATCTTGACAACGATCAACCAACACTACCCCCAACCTCATCAACAACCCTACCATACTCAAAGACGAAACAACCAACAACCCGAAGAGTCTCTTGACTACCTTCACCATGTCTGGCCGTCTTTCTATCCTCAAGGGTGACGACCTTGTTCCCACCAACGATATTCACCCCGAGACAACTAGTCTTACCAAGACTAACCCTCTCGAGCGTCAGACAGTCACTCCCCCATTGTCCAGCTCTTCCCAGTCTGAAGATATCAACATGGGTCCCATTTCCAACCTTCCCTTGGGTCTCCAGCCCTCCGTTGCTGTCCCTCGTGAGGGTGTCCCTCCTGGACATGTCCGCCTTCTCGGCGGATTCATGTGTCCTGTTGATCCTGCTGAACCCGAAGACGATGACACTGAGACTAGTGTTTATCACTGCCCAGGCGGTATTCTTGAGCCTAAGGACGCTGATGAGTTCCCTGGTGAGACCACTCCGGATGACGACCAGTCTCAGGATGTCACTTCTCCCAATGCTCCTCAGCGCCCCATGCTCTATCTTCGCGATAATCGCACTCCTATAGCTTCATCTGGCCCAACATCTTCACCCTTCCAGGAGTATAGCACCCTGTACCAGGGTATCAACTTCTCTTTCCCTCAGTCTGTCGGCCCTGAGCACCTTCGGCCTATCGACCCGTTAACTCGACTTCGTATGACACCTCATCATGCGATGAATCCCCCCAGCCCTGGCTTCGTTCAGCCCATTGCCCCCTACCACCCCAAGCCTATTGTTCCTGGATTCCCTGAGCCTATTGGTCCACCCCCAGCTCAGCCTATGGTCTACTACCATCCTGAGTCTGTCGACCCTCATGGCCAGGCTCTTGGTTTTCCCCCCATCAAGCCCATGGTCCCTCACCATGCTGACCCCAGCAACCCCGACTTTGTCCAGTCCCCCACTCCTCGTAACCCGCAAGCTGTTGCTCCATATCACCCCCAGCACATCGGCTCCCTGGGCGAGATGCTCAGCGGTTCTCCCAAGGAGGTTCCCAACCAGACTCCTCCCGTTCGTCGTCGTTCGACGATTACCTTCAACCCCCATGCGAATGAGTTCACTCCTACTCCCACTATTGCTGGCTTAGTCAACCCTGGAGCGACTGAGTCCGCACTTGGCCCTACCGACGCTGGAATTATTACCTATGACGCGAGTGAGTTCACTCATAACCCTGCCGATCTTGGCATGATCCCCTACGAGGATACTGGCGTTGAGGGTTTTGTTGCACAGGATGCTAATGTTGAAGCTCCTATGGTTGAGACCGTTCAGGATACCTACAACAAGGTTCTGGCCATCGAGGATGAGCGTGATCGTGAGGATGCGATCAATGACTTCTACTACATGCAAGCTAAGCCCTGGACTGATGAGATGACCCGTCGTGAGAAGGAGGAGCAGGAACTTGAGGAGCGCAAGCGACGATTCGCCCGCAAGAAGTAGGCTTGTGAGCAACTAGATCTTGAGTTTTGCAGTTTGGAGTTTGTGATTTTCATTGCACTAGAGTATCACGGAATACTTTGGACCAAGTGGGACAGATTGATTTGGATGACTACTGGTAGAGGATTGTGGCTGTTGAGTATTTCTTGCTACGGGCAGATTTCTTGTCATAGTAGAGTAGATACCTCCCATAGCCAGCTGTTATAGACCAGATCAATCAATTGACGTCTAAGATCAATGACCTAGTTCCCTTTTGGGTGATGTCAGTAAGGCACTAAGGTGACGACAACGGTCGGCTTCTTATGATGTGAATCTCATTCTAACAGAAATAGAAAGATCAAATACTCTAAGAAGTAAATTTAATACTGTTGTATTAATTTCATGTTCTTACATGTCTATACTAACGAGAAAGAGACAGACATCGCGATAATCAGCATGGCTTCAGGGTAACCTCCGGTCGCCGGACCAGCCCCCGCAATGTCCGACCGAGAAAGTGGATCATCGGCGCCGAGCCTTCATCTTCCGGGAAGGTCATCACTTCGTCATACTGACGCTTCAACAAATCACAATGAACCTCCAAGAATCTCATATTTACGTACCGCAAGAACTCCCAATGAAACATCTTTTGTATCAAACAAACTCGCATCAGTCTATGACGTAATCCTGACCGGCTATATTTAGAGGCACCAGCCGTTAGCCGTCACACTCAGATCTGACGATCGCAAAATCTTAACTTGACGACATTCGAGATGGCTGAAGAGAAGAAAATTCCTGTTACGAATGAGGGCATGGGAAAGCCTCTTTCGGCGAAGAATCAGGTCCTCACTGCTGGTGCGGCTGTGACGCAGGTAAGTTACCTCTAGAACGGTTCAAAAGCTGCAACTTATTCGATGGTAGGAGTTTCGACCGGTGAAGCATATCTGCGCTCATCTCAACGCCTTTCATGCATATGCCGACGATCCCTCTCGCTTCGTGGAAACAAACCACTACTGCGCCCATCTAAGTACGTCCCATACCAACCACTCAACTCAATCGCTAACCCTAGTAGACGAGGACGTCCGCCAATGTCTCCTCTACGACTCCGACGAGCCCACCGCGCGCCTCATCGGCATCGAATACATGATAACCCCCAAACTCTACGAAACTCTCGACAAAGAAGAGCGCAAGCTCTGGCACTCGCACGTCTACGAAGTGAAATCCGGAATGCTCATAATGCCGAACCGCGCGGTGCCCGAGAGCGCATGGCAAGTAGCAGAGAACTACGAGATGGATCAAGTTGTGCAGTTATACGGAAAGGTGTATCATTTGTGGCAGACGGATCGCGGTGATACGCTGCCTTTGGGGGAGCCGAAGCTCATGACGAGTTTTACGGCGGATGGGCAGTTTGACTTTGAGAAGCATGTGGGGGAGAGGGATAGGAAGTTTGGGACGGATTGGAGGGTTAAGAAGGAGGCTAGGAAGGATATTCCTAGCCCGGTTGTTCATGAGGGTGAGTATGGATGGAGTTGTTGAGGGATTGTGCTAACTTGTGTAGATGCGGATCAGGCGTGGAAGAACAAATGAAGCATTGGTAGTTCACAAAATGGAGCTGGATGAAAGCATGGGGGACGATCACGACATGATGAATTTAAGGAATCAGAGCACGAGAAGGTCGCTGGCTGAGCGGTTTGGTGTGATCAGAAGGTAGTGATAGTTAGGCGACCGAACGTCTATCATACCGGGTATCATCTATTAATTGAGTGCAACATCCTCGTATGTTACGTGCCCCATGTCTCCGCCCCAAATACAATCAGTACCCCGTCAACATGCGGGAAGTGGGCAGTCCTCAATACCACACACGCGGCCTCTTCTGCTTGCGGACATTCTACTTCCCAATCGTAACCTTCTGCGGCAACTGCTGAACCCCCTGCATCTGCTGCATAACCCTGGTATCGTGAACCTTGCGATCAATGCCCCGGAACTCAAAAACCCCGTCAAGCTCTCTACGCACAGCTAGGAGTTGATCCTGGGCCTTGCGAAGCTCGTCCGGTTTGTTATCCTGGACGACATGCGCCTTGACCTGGAGGAACCATCGCTTCTGCTGATCGACGGGTGTGAGAGATTCCCAGGGCGGTAGACTCCCCATTGGGATGGTGGCTTGCTGTTTTGATTCCATGGGGGTGTAGTGTTCTAGGGGTTGGAGGAAGTAGTGGCGCGTTAGACAGAACTCGATGTCATCTCTGTAGAAGCGGTAGACTTCCTCGATTGTTTCTGTCTTGAATCTAGGCTGTGTCAGTAACAATTGAGCCAAATAGGTGAGTCCTCTTACATGTGGTTGTTGTCGCGCATGATTGAAGGCAACTTCTTCTGATCCCAAAGCTCAACCTTCTTCCGCTGTGTAAGCAAAGGCTGTCCACGCGGCGGATCAGGAAAATCCGTCCATCTCAAGATACCCTGAGTCGCATCCAGATCCATCGGCGATGCATTGTCTCCCATGTCGCGATCTTTGAGTACATCATATCGCGTCTGCAATATGAACGATTGTCGTGTCAAATTTTGATGAAGCTCTTTCCAAAGGAACCCGGTATTATTCCGTATGGGTTTTTCAATAGAGCTCTGATTGGAAATACCCATGGGACGCTGGGGGCCTTGGAAGTAGAGGACGCGCTGGATTGACTCCCATGGGTCCATGTTTGTGAGACCGCCGAGGACTGCGCATGCTGAGGTGAAGTCTTTGTCCTCGATGAGGGCTGTGAGGAAGATCTCGTACATTTTGGCGGGAGCAAAGAAATCCTTTTGTCGCCAGTTGTATTGGGTATGACTTTTGTGTTGTCTTTTAGTTTATGTTGGTATTGTAACAATGATCGTAGCTAGAGGTTGATGCTTGAGAGAGAAGATGGTCCACGAGGCGGATGAGGGGGTATGTCTTTGACTACTTGTCAATTGACGTAGGTTGGTTCTCGGGCTCAAACAGTCGCTGTGTGGTCTGTTCGAAGTATGATACTAAGGCTAGTATGTTATTGAGATGATGCCATGTGATGTGTTCAGACTGAATGTAACTTTGACTGTTGATGAACATTGCAATCAAAATACCCCACCAGAGCTTTGAAGCTCAAGCTTGACGTTGCTTGTGAGCACGTGACTTCGCGACTCTTCACGCGTTGGCACCAAATCCAAGCTAATTACGTGCCTGAATTCAGGGTCCAACCTTTGTTTTTAACAACATATAATGCATCTCCAGACGTATAAGGAGTGCTGAGGCTTCAAATTTGAGAAATCATGAAGAAATAAATCCATTATCTATGCTTTTGACTTCTGTTACCCGAAATTGCGAGTATTTGCTCTAATATTCCGTGTCAACTGCAAGACTGTAGGTTAAGTGCTTGCATTTAGCTGGCTTGGCGTGGCTTGCGTGGTTGGCTGCTGAACCCGACTAACGCCTCGGCATTTCAACGTCCCTCAACAACAACGACATATCACGACACGACCAGATGCAACCGCTTTGGCCAACGCAAATATGCCTTCAAGCGACATACCCAAGCGTAAAGCCTCTGATGCTACTGTTTCTCCGCCGCCCCTCAAGCGCAAACTTCAGAGCGGCACAACCAGTGAGTGCGCAATCTCAAAAGCAGCGTTATTTCCATGCCGCAGCATGTTATCGTTGGACGTCTAGCTAACATGACCTACCTAGAGACCGCTGTAGCAAACTTCTTTACTCCAGCATCGCAGAAACCGAAGGATCCTACTGTCTGGTCTGAGCGAAGCCCCAATGACGATACCCCTGCGACTCTCCTGGTCGGTCGATTCGATGGAGTCAAGGAAGATAGAACAATAAAGAGGAGGAAGATAGCGGCTTTTGATCTAGACTCGACACTCATCTCGACAGCCTCAGGCAAGAAACACGCAAGCAGCGGGACAGACTGGAAATGGTGGGACAGCTCGGTCCCCGCCAAACTTCGAGAGCTGTATCAAGATGGATATCGAGTCGTCATTTTGTCGAACCAGGCAGGGTTGACGCTACACTTCGACCCCAAGTCCAAAGCACCAAAAGCCACTGCGCAGAAACGAGTTACCGAATTTAAACAGAAATGCAGCGCCGTCCTCAATAGTTTGAACCTTCCGACATGCGTCTACGCGGCGACCGAGCACGATATATATCGAAAACCGAGAACAGGCATGTGGAAGGAGCTCTGCGACGACTACGACATCTCGGAATCCGAGATCGATCTGGGGAACAGCGTATTCGTCGGCGATGCAGGGGGTCGCACCGCAACGTTGGGGAAAGGTCCAGACGGCGTTGCGGCCGCAGCCAAAGACTTTAGCTGTTCGGACAGAAACTTTGCGCACAACGTCGGAATACAGTATCAGACGCCGGAGGAGTTCTTTCTCGGCCAGAAGCCTCGGAGTTTCGCTCGTGAATTCGACTTGTCCGAGCATCCCTTCGTCGACGATGCTGAATCGGGGAACTCCGTGGTGACCTTTGACAGGACTAACGACAAGGACATCATCTTATTCTGTGGGCCACCCGGGGCTGGCAAGTCCACGTTTTACTGGAAATCCCTCAAGCCTCTGGGGTACGAGCGCATCAACCAGGACCAGCTCAAGACACGCGACAAGTGCGTGCAGGCGGCGAGGGAGCATCTCCAAGCCGGTAAATCCATTGCCATAGGTGCGTTTTTCTCCAAATTCTACTTACCCCAGGGCTACCCCATTCCCACACCACCCCCTCACGCGCTAACCTGGTCCCTTTGCAGATAATACCAATGCCGATCCAGAGACCAGGACTATTTGGGTAGAGCTTGCCAAGAAATTCGGCATCTTTATCCGTTGCGTGTGGTTCAAAACTCCTCTCCAAGTCTGCGAACACAACAATGCTGTGCGGGCGCTAAACACGACATTGAATCCTGAGTCAAGACAGATCTTACCCAAGATGGCATTTACAGGTTTCGCGAGCAGGTTTAAACCGCCACAGATGAAGGAGGGTTTCCAGGACATTACGGAGGTGCAGTTTCAGTTCCGTGGTTCTCAGGACGAGTACAAGATCTGGGGTCGATACTGGACGTGAGAACTATCCATGAAGAGAAAAGAATTCATTCCCCAATTATTCACCTTGGCATCGTGTCATCTCCGCATCACGCAAATTCTTTATCATCAGCAGCTCCAAATCTTCATGGGGCAGTTGAGGTTCAAATCGCCTCCGCATGACCATATTGGGGAAGGCGAAGCGAAAGACGAGACGAGTTGATATTGCAAGCGAGGACAAAGTTCTGGGGTCTTACTCACCGTATTAGACGGGGCTCCTGGGGTATCCAAGGAGTTTATCTGGCAGCCTGGAGGTAGTGGGTATCACTCCGGCCATCTAGAATGCAGTGAAAGTCATCCTTACTCGACCAATTACTCGACCAACCCACACGAACGAGTCTGAATAGAGGAATACGCTCCTTGCCAGTGGAGTCCATCGGTCGTAGAAAAAGAACCGGTCCGAATCTTTTACTAAAGACAACCCAAACGAACTGAGATGATCCTTGAGACCCAGGGGGGTCCCCGGGCCTCTAGCTGTATTTGCTTTTAAGCTAAACTTTACACTTTGTTTGTATGCTTATTCTGAAGATCTCACTGTGAGATGCAAGCAAAAAACCTGCGGGGGGGAATGCGGAGTGATCGTCTCTGCTTTTTGTCTGTGGGCATGGCATGATTGCGGAGAGATTCTGGACCTGGCCCATTCTTTAAGCAATGTCGCTAAGAGCTTCCAATGCAACGGCAGTTATTCCAACGAACTGCCACTGTCGTAGTTGAAAGAATTCTCTTGGTATTGGGGAACAAGACCTCGCTGCTATTCCCGCCTCCAATTGAAGTCCATTGCCCAGCCGGGACGATTTGCATTGGCAAAGCCTTGGCCCTTGGCGAAAAACGTGGTAAACTTGCCGGTAGCGGCTGGGCATCCCACGCGCCCTACTACATACAGCAGAACAAGCCATTGCCGTGATAATTGATGTCAGACTTTCCCTTTTCTGAACGTGAAGGGGGGGGGGGGGGGG
>JABEEM010004236.1:0-36450 GCA_013363185.1 Fusarium secorum | reverse complement strand
GCAGCATCGACCCTTTAAAAAAAGGAAGGAAAAAGGAGGCTATCTACAGCCGATATCAGGAAATCAACGAAGGTCGCAGACCCGATACGGCTGTAAAGTATGTGAGGTAGCTATTTGTAACTCGGCTGACTGCTGGTACTTCTATCACACGCAAATTTAGGCGCGTGCAAATGTACCTTCGGTTGCGCTCATTTTGATAGGTCCTACACCCTTGTCGTGACCCCACTGGAGGCTTGTGCCGCTCAAAGAGATAGGAACTCGACTTACTAGTCAGTCCTTGACAAGATGTTATGACTCGCAGGATTGGCAAGTTGACAAGACAAATCGAATGGTTGTCTTGATAACTCGGCCATAGTCTTAGACCCCAATTGTATCACCAAAGGTCATTCACTAGGTGACCAAACTCAGAACAAGCTCAAGACACATGCAATGTTTTCAAGCGAGGGGCTTCAAAAAGTATAGTAGGGATCGTCGGAACTTTGGTTATCACTGTGAAGCATATAGTCTCTGCAGATGCAAAGAAACCTTGCTGCTCAGGTAATAGAGATGATGATATCAGCTCGCTTGGGTAAACAGAGATTTCTCCTATATTTGATCAAAATACATGGTTCTTTTGTGAAGATATTCGGTTGAATCTTACTGTATCAGTTGAGGCCAAAGACGACATGTCTTTATGCTAATTGAGGCACATTGTTAGAGGAAGTTCAAACAGGTAAAAGATCGCATGTGTGTTATCATAGAAGGAGAACGATCAAGTGAAGGCTGTGACGAAAGCCTCTCGGCATAAAGCTGGATTGAGGCTTAAGAGGTATTAAAATTACAAACGCCAGTAAATATAGACTCTTTCTGTTGAGTCGTCCTTCACATATCACTGAAATCCTCAGCCTGATCCCACAGCATATCTGTCTATTTTCGCCCATCCACGTGTTTCTTACACCTTGCTTTCATCCATCATCCGTGGCGCTCAAAATTTTGGACTTTCAACATCTTTCCCGACATTCAATGACCATGGACATTATACGAAATGTCTGTCTGCACGTGGTTCGGTGTATAGCACACCCAGTCCCGGCCTCTTATAAGGGAAAGACACCAATCATTCGTTTCGCAATTTTGAAGTAAGTTGAAAAGTTTTCATCTCGAAATAAATCATTATGAAAATTTATGTCTCCTTCTTGATTCTCTTGGGATCAGCTGCATCTTGCTGGGTCTGATTATCTTGTTGCCGTTTCTGGTTTTCGGGGCCATTGGGGGGATTAGAGAGGGGATTGTGCTTCAGCGTGGCAGGTCTAAAACTGCTGAAAGTCTTTGATTGAGAGCTGCCGTTGTGACTGAACGACCGTGAGCCTCCTGGCTGTATAGCACTCACTGCGCCGAATGTGGCCGGCGAGTTTGTCTGTGTTCCAAACCCCTGTGCCACATTGACTTGCGACCCTTGCTGATTCGCTCCGAGTTTAAAGTCAAAAATAGGATTTACATCTCGTGGCTGGTCGTTGAATTGAAAGCTCTGAGACGGTGCTGTGAGTGGTGGCCATTGGTATGTTGACTGCTGGTAATAACGATTGTTCTTGTTCGATTCCTGTAGTCTGTTGTACCGAGACCAAAGGCTCTGGTAGTTGTGGCCTGCATGTTCACTGGCCTTCCTCATATCGAATATCTCTTGTTTGGATTGTTCTAGCTCTTTCGAAAGTTCTCGGACCTTCTTATTGGCCTCATCGAGACGAGCTGATTGCTCTGCTGCGGAGTTTCGCGATCGTTCTAAATCCTTCTTTGCGTCTGCAAGTTCTCCCTCAATAGGCTTTCGGCTATCTTTATAGGAGGAAAGCTCATTCTTGACACTCTGAAGCTCCATCGACAATTGTCGTTCCTGCTGTCGAGACGCAGCGAGAGCAGCCTCTTTCTGGAGCATTTCCGCCGACGGGTCGTCAGCTCTCTTTTTCAAGGCCTCAAACTCGGAAGTGAGCTTTTCAAATTGAGTCAAAGTCTGTTTCTCTCTTTTCTGAGACTCATCAAGATCGGCCGTGTTTTGTTTCAGCTGGGCCGAAAGGCGACGTTCACGCTGCTCGGATTCATTCAGAAGCGTCGTTTTTGCTTCGAGGAGTTCGCTAAGAAGCTTCGCTTCACGTAGCGAATTGGCTTGGATGGCCAGCTCCGCCTCTTCGAGCTTTACGGAGAGGTCTTTCTCCCGCTGCGAAGGAGTGTCCTCCCGTGATTGTTCTGCCGACATGACGAGAGTTTGGAAGGCGTAAGAAATGGGAGGAGTCTCGGTCACGCGTTGCAGAAATAAGAGGAATAAATAAATGGTGAAGTAGGAGAGGAAGTGGGTAAGGTAGAGGAGAATAATAACCTGTGCCTGAGCCACTGATTCAGTGACGAGGTGAAAAGGCCAGGCATAGCTGCCAGTGCCTGGCAGGTGTCAGGCAATGGAGACAAACGAGCAGTGGAGGGGAAACGAATTAGAGGAGAACGGGTGAGTGCATGAGGGCTCAGCTTGACCAAAGACCTGATAAATCTTTGATTGCCTTAGCACCTCTTACCTTTGAAACAGAGGTACCTCATGCTTCCCTACTCCAACTCCTTCAAAACAACCACGGGCAATGAAGCCATGTGAAGTGCGCCCACCCAAGTGTAAACGTCTGAAAAGATTGATCTAAAGTTCACAAAACCAGGACAAATCTCTGGAGTCTTCCCATCGAAAGTCATGTACTTCGCAATCAGCATTGCCTGTAAAATGCAGAAGAAGACGAAGATGATGGTGATAGGATAAAACCTCTTCGACCTGCAAGGCTGCTTCATAGTATCACATGGCCTTGATGCAGTCTCGGATCTAGGCACAGAGATGGCAGCCATAACAGTTCCTCCTAGAAGTAGAGAGTTCTGAAAAATGGCGGACCAGGAACTTTCAAGGCGGATGAATCTTCCAGTTGTGGCAAAAGCAATAAAGCCAGGCTCGAACACGATGAGTACGATAGCCAGCAAAGTGCCTGCTAGCCCATGGATATTTGCAGCGGCTAGAGGTGCGATGTTCCAACGATATCGAAGTTGCACGACAAGGCATGCTGCAATTGAAAGACGGGCTGCCTCTGGGAGACTCAGGAGGTTGATAATCAAGATCCCCAGAAGGATGACGAATATGACAGCATGTTCAAGGGCAATCTCAACGTGTCTCCTTATAAAGCTGTCACCTGGAGGTAGCTTCGCATCGCGCGCTACTTCTGCATCCTTGGCTGCGTAGTATTGAGCTACCCTGGCAAGGCTGAAGAACAGAGGCAAGCTGACCCCTATAGATGCCATAACTGTGTTGTGGTCCGTATAGCTCGTGAAAGTGCTGATGAGTGATATAAATGTAACCGTCAAGATAGTGCTAAACGGAACGTACAAACGCCCCCATGAATTAGATCGGGAGGCATTATGCGGGTAAGCGAGCCTTGCGACCAAAGCTCCCGTCATGCCGAGTGCAACGGCAATAAGGCTCTGGAGTGACAGTCGATGTGTTTCACCAGGCCTCAAGGGCCGTCCAAGGTAGATTCCATATAGAAACAAACTTGAAAGAAGCGTAACGCTACAGGCCACTGCCAGTAACGAGTGCGATATAGGCACTGCGAACTGGCAGAAGTAGGTGACCCTGTACCTCACGGCATCAACTCTGATGATCTCGAGGCGTCTCAAGTGTTGAAAGGCAGTATATGTAGAGTAGGACCCAAAGACCAAGATTCCGAGGGCGCTCACCCAGTCGGCAAGGTTATAGGGGTCGGTGAGGACGTGGGTGAGGGTGTAGAAAGCGCCTCCGATACGACCCAAGATCAACAGTAACGTTGATCCCAAGGAAACACTGTACAACAACTTCGAAGTCTTGAGCTTATGTCCAGCCATTCGTAGTATCATGACAGATCCTGGCCCGAGATCACCACACTGTGACCCAAAGTAGATGTAGAGGGGTTTGATCTGGTGTATCGGTGGAGAAAGAATGATGTTGGCTGTCGCAACGAGACAGAGAATATGATGCACGAACAGCTCCATAGAGTAGAACCGTGCCTGAGGCAGCTCGTTGGACCATACTGCAAGCTGTGATACGACACAGACTTTCCCAGCGTTGTTCAGGGGCTGATCAACTCCCCACGGCGTAGTTCTCGCAGCTTGGATACAGGACGGCAGAACCACGGTAAGACCAAAAGTCATTCGAACAAGCGTGATCACGAGGGGCATAAGCTTCCGTATTTCGTCTTCGTGCCTGAGTCGTTCGTGGACTGTTGGTGCATACTTGCGGAGGAGGTAGTCAGCGAGGTAGTAAACATGCCAGTAAACAACACTGGACATGAGGAGTCCAGAAAGAATCGCGGGGCCGTTAAGGTGTTCCATGGCTCTTGTTTCTGATGAATAGGAAAAAACTCTTAAGGAACATTTTTAAAGTTGAGTGTGTAAAGATGAAGGACCCCAGACGTCCCCGTGATCACACCTGTCCTTGTTTACCTATTTAACCTTTGGTAAACAAAAGCCCCGAAAGTTTACATGCTCTTGTCATGGAGGTATTGGCTGATTGAACTGCTTATAAGGTCCAGAAATATTGCGTGAGATGTCGTAATTGACTTTCTTCCATCCTTACAACTGTTCAATCATGGCAAACACGATGACCGAAAAGATCGAGGAGGTAGCTGCACCTCTTGCCTCCCTAGATGAGGTCCAAGAACAACATGGAGATAAACCAGAGCTCAGTCATACTCGAAAGATGAGTATCCTGCTTGTGATGAATACGGTTTCTCTTGTTCAGCCATTCGATGCGACCTGCATCTGCGTTGTCCTTCCTGTAAGTTTGCCCCTCCCAGTTGTGAAGCCATCACCAACAGATACCCAGTCGCTCGCAAGAGAACTGAATGCCTCCTTTTCCGAAAGCCTGAGCATGGGCTCCGTGTTCCTGCTAGCAACAGCTATAGCCCAGCCCATCTTTGCCGAAATGGCACATGTCGTCGGGAGAAGGCCAGCATATGTGGCATCCCTCGTCATCTTCATCACCGGAACGGTCCTCTGCGGCACTGCTAAAAGCAGCATAATGCTTCTTGCAGGTCGGGCTGTGCAAGGAATAGGATCGGGAGGACCTCAGGCATTGTCGGGTATAATCCACGCGGACATGTTCGCAATCCGTGAACGTTCGCGGTGGATGTCATATCAGCATGTCTCTTGGGCTCTAGGAACTATTGCTGGACCCCTGATTGGAGGAGCTGTTGTTCAGAGCAAAGATTCCCAATGGGTTTGTATCCCTTATTACCATACCACATGCCCCGATGCTAATCGTCGCAGAGATGGATCTTTTGGTGCACCCTTCCATTGCTTGGAAGCAGTTTGATAGGGGCCATGTTTCTCCTAGGCTACGACAAAGGGAAGCGAAACATGCGTCTCATCAAGAATCTCGATTGGGTGGGCATTCTCCTTTATATCATCGCGAGTGTCTGTCTTTTACTCCCTCTGACTTGGGGTGGCTCGCGCTTCCCCTGGAACTCAGCGGCAGTAATCGTTCCTCTAATCGTTTCGTTCCTCGCGTTCCTAGGGCTAGGATGCTACGAAAGCACGACCATAAAGCCCATGTTTCGAAAGAGCTTGTTCCGACATCGATCGACAGTCCTCCAGTTTGCCAGTGCGACTATCCACGGCAGTCTCATGTGGATGGTTCTATATTATCTTGCCGTTTACTTTCTTGGCATCAAAGGCCAGACACCGCTTATGGCTGGTGTATGGGCACTTCCTGCTACTATCACTGTTGCTCCTATGGCGGCTGTCGTAGGGATTGTGGCATACAGGACAGGACGATACATGGGCTTCTTGCTTGGTGGTTGGGCTCTTATGGTCACCATGTTTGGAGTTATGACAATTCTTGACAAGGACACCCCAACGTGGGTGATTTTGGTCATGACCTTGTTCCTGGGCATCGCAATAGGTCTACTTATTCCAGTCATGAACATTGGTGTACAAGCCACGGTTCGAGAGGAGGATGCTGGACATGCAATCAGCATGATCTATCTGCTTCGAACGATGGGCCAATGCATGGGAATAGCCATTGGTATCGCCGTCTTCTCCGTCCAGCTGGAAAAAGAGCTCGGAATGCTAGGCCT
This sequence comes from Fusarium secorum, assembly GCA_013363185.1. Classification (NCBI taxonomy): domain Eukaryota; kingdom Fungi; phylum Ascomycota; class Sordariomycetes; order Hypocreales; family Nectriaceae; genus Fusarium; species Fusarium secorum. The sequence goes on along the minus strand of JABEEM010004236.1, from coordinate 30,349 downwards.
CGACACAGCTCAGATCAGCAATGCCTTGAAGATGATCAAAGCCTCTGTCGAACATGGACGCCTTGGCCAGCACGAGCACATGATGAACGCTGTGGCGAAAGCGCTGCAGTGTCTCTGGATGACAGGTAGCATCTTGGCTGGCCTAGCTTTGATCCTTTGTCTGTTCGCAAGGTGCCCGAAACTTCCAGAGGATCCGCATGGCCCGGTCAGTGCAGAGCTGATGCCGGAAAGTCGTTTCTCGGATACCGCGATAGGGCGGGTCTGGTATTGTTTCTTAGGCAAGATTCTCCATCAGGCTACAGAGCAATCAAATCAGAGCTCCGGTGGTTTATTCGTCCCGAATTAGCCATGGGGATGCTCGTCTGTTGGTGATGCCCAATACCCCTTGCTTTAGCCGCGATATCGATGGAGTTCCAAGACAATGGGAAGCGAAGCCAAGGGTCGAGATGAGCCTCGTCGATCGTTTGAGCACACTCCCAAGGATTAAAGCCCCAAGTCCACGCCGTTCTTTTTATTATACCCATGCCCTGTTGTCTTGACGGAGCAACTGTGTTGACAAAACCCAATCACAGCATCTGCTGAAGCCTAAGGAATTCGCCTATTCGTTACCAATGCAAAAATTCCTGCTGGGGTTGACGGTCTCACGGGTTAACCTCCGACAGCGGTTGAGAGTCCCGGGGTGCAGAGTACAGCTCGGTAAAGTATCATCAGATCAGGGAGGCGAGTTGATGATTGAGGTTGGGGTCCATAGACAAGCAATTATCGACCCCAGGATGATGAATTTAGGCTAAAGGGTTCTGGGACGCGAATTGGTTTCAATGGCGAATCTGGAGTTTTTATCTTTTAATTTAATGGCAGATAGTTGGGAAACGGTAAATCAATTGAATATCAGTTGCATCTCCATATTCAGTCACTGTGAGATAGGAATGGTAGATGTGGTGTTGAGCCTGTAGACAGAAGCCAATGGTAGAAGCAATTGTAGTCATTATCCATAGGTAGGTACTAAGGTAATTAACGCAGTATCGGGATCACCCTTTATCAACTACAATAGAATGAATGTGCGCTGGTCGTCAAGTAAACGGTCACCGTTCAGCAGCTATGGAATAAACGACCGTTTAAACAAATCAACTAAAATAATAAAATGGAATGAAATATTATTATTTGTCTAATAAAACAAATACACCACTGGGCATCAACTCACGATATCAGCCATGCCTGCTTTGACCTTCTAGAAGGGCTTAGGCTCCCCTGTCTGTCACTTCCAGGGGCCCTCCCTGGCGCCGGGAGAGGACCCGGGGGCAAGCCTGAGTCGGGAACGTTTGCTTGGCACAGGGACAATGAGATGAGGAGCCTGAAAGGGCATGATAGACATGGGACGAAGCCTGGAACACGCCTTGGAGGATGGGGGTCATGGCGCACGTGTGAGCCTGTCTGGTCTCCGGGGGCGCCGTGGCCAAAAACTATGCTAACAAGGTTGACCGAGATGATTGATATATTTATTAGTCGTTTCATATCAAGGTCATCTGTTTGTTAAGTGATACTCGACAAAGGGAACAGACGGAATGTTCAGTTAGAGAGAGGGTGTGACTAGAGCATTTGGCTGAGCCTGATATGAATCGAAGCTTTGTGCCAAATACCTCTCACAAGCCATAGTCAAAGCCATTGAACTCTGCCCCTGACATGATCTGACCTGACCTCACCTCAACTGACTCTCTCTTTAGTTTCACAATACACTAAACTAACGACGGATCTCATCCCCGTCAAGCCAAAATCAGGTCCCGTGATGGGCGCCAGCGACGGTCCGGCGCGTCTGTCCGTTGATCCGCGGTCATTCAGGCGCCTCTTTCATTCTTTCATAACTCGGCCAAGTATAGTATCAAAGAAAGGGGAGTGAAGCAAACAGCGCACTCTCTGGTCAAGGCGTCAGGGGCAACAAGTCTGTGTTTGTTTCAATATTCCTCATGTGGCAGAGCGAAGAAGCCAGAAATACACCTCAGCTCCAGAAGCTAGATCACGTCCTGTGATGCATTTTACAAGGGTCCATCCATGATTCGGAGTCGACTGTGGGGTAAACTGGTACGCCACAGCATTGCCTTGGTTATCGAATCACTTTGTTTGGCGATGGCTTCAACTCGACCTACAGTACATTGTGTTTTGACAAGGCTCAGACATTGGTTCGTTGTTGTTCAATCGTGGGCTATATTCTTTGGTACCTTGCGCTACAGTACGTGCATACCGTTGGTCGTCCTGTCATGTGCAGAGCATTAGCATTAGCAAGACACGACTTGTTATGCCTAAAGTTGAACATGAATTGCATCTTCACGCTTGATTTGATTTCAGTTTCCAGAAGGACATTCGTCTGTTATCTACCTTATCAAATTATCTCACCACACCCCACGCTTCCATCCCCAACCCCAACCGATCCCGCGCAGCACGTCACGTCTCAACGTCCATCACATCCGATGTCGCCAATATAAGCAATGCCTCGAATATATTGTCCGATACCGCTGAGGAAACTCTCTCGCTTCACATGCTAACAGTAGTTCGCAGGATGCATGTGAGTTGGAGCAGCATTACAGCGCATGCCCTGCAGTATGTAATGGCAGAGTGATGAAGAATTGCGTGATATCCAACGGCTGAGTACGACTTCATTCAATACACACCCTGAAAACTCTGCATCCAATCAATATTTACATCCCTCAGCATGATCTTTACGGGGGTACTCGCCAATGTATCGTCATTTAGATCATATGAATCCACGCAACAACCACACGGAAGACAACACAAGAGAAGACAAATGACTTGATTACACTCTAGAATTCATAACAATATCTCCCGATAAATCTGCCGTGTCGCTAAATAGAAAGACCCTTCTCGAATGCCTATACTTCATAGGTATCTAGTTTATCAAGATATTCCTAAGTATTCGTTAAGCGTTGTGCTGACTACAATCACCATCCCACCCACCCCGACTGGACGTAACAGGAACCAATTACTAGGTATCAATTTAATCCTCACATCTTATTTGCCTATTTATTCTTTATTCGCAGCCATTTATTTCTCCTCAGTATAATAATAATAATCACCAATAACAACCTCCCCACCAATTGCCGCCATTTGCTCCTGCACAAACGCCTCGTAACTCAATGTGACACTCCATTCCCGCATCTTCAAATCATATCGTCGCTACAGCGAGATACCGACGGGAATAGATTCAGGATTCACACAAATGGGCTGCGTAACCCCCACTCTTTTACACGTTTCACATGTCCAAGATTGGGTACTCTTATTTGCGAGACGGTGACACCCTTTTTCTATTATCGCCATGGTTACAGATCTACATCAAGTGTAAATACTGGCGGCTCGTAACCGCTGAGAAAGGCATAGAAGACCAGTGGCAATGAGCATTATCGTTCAGCTGATCTGGGGTTACATCCAAGCTGACAGCTAATATACAGTACATACACTCACTCAGAAAGCTTCAGCCTGGCGCCTCTGAGCTGTGACAGAGAACCGCCAACCAAAGGCCTATTCTAGGTCTCTTTGTCTTTAGCTGCCGAACCACCAATCCTCTTGTACTTTCTCGGATCCTTCCGACTCATCATTCTCCTGTCGCGAGTGCCTTTCCCGCCTTCCCAGAATCCCCGGCCCTTTCTGCCTATTAGGTATCGGCCGCAGTATCTACACGCCTCAACTGCTGAAGAATAGTTTTGCTCCCGACTACACCAGCCGCAGATGATACGGTTGGCCCATTCGTTGATATGATCTTCCTGATCATCATGGCACTTGTCACAGGGATGGACCCGGCTGCAGCATGAGAAACGGAACCATCGGTAGGACTTTCGGTAGTGCGAGCATGCGCCCTTGTTTGGGAGTTGCTCTCCCGCATGAAGACCTAGCTTCTCCTGCTTCCGCCGCGGCCCTGCGGTAGGCGGAGGGCGCGAACCAGGCGTGATGAAGAGGAACTTGACTTCAGGGATCTTGAAAGTGAAATGACCATGACAGTCTCGGCAGACATTGGTGACAGATGAACCCCGTACTGAGACAAGACCAGGAGCTGGAGTAGAGCATCTCTCGCAGATTGGGACAAAAGTGCTGGGAAGCATATCTGCCACTTTACATCCTGCTAGATCAAGGAACCCAGCCCTAGTAGAATGCTCATGAATCAGGGTAGGCCGATACTTGACGGCGAACGGCGTTGCACATTTCCTACAGCTCGACGTCTTCTCGACGTCAGGCTTCAGGCCCGTGACCTCGTTGACTGTCTTGCATCGCTCGCACTTCACACTGATACCCAAGATGGAGAGCTGAAGTATTTCAATACCGTGCAACTCAATAGACGGAAACGACAACATGGTACCACGCTCAGGGGTTTCACCTGGCATGGTGACCTGTGGCTCCTTCTCCTCATTCTCTAATACAGCACCGCCTTCATCAGCATCATCAGAACTGGAGCTGTCTTCAGATTCATCTCCATCGACCTGGTTCCATTCAGGGGGTCGTGGGATCACCTGAATATGACTATCTTCCGCCTTTGACACTGTCTCCTTTGTATCTTGGGGTTGATCTTCAGGTACTGGTGCTGCTGGTTCGACCTTGGGTACCTGTGCCTGTGCTTGCTTCGCCAGTTTGTGGATGTTTTGTGCGAGGTAGTTGAGATGACTCATGAGAGACATTTGCTGTTGCTCAGCCGCCTTTTCGCAGAATAGGTCCTCCACAGGCTCCGCATCTTCAGGCTCGACATTATTGAGCTGAATGCGGAGGTTCTGCAGGGGGTATATCAGCGGAATAATCAGGTGAAGACTCCTGACAGATTGCAGTCCTGGTGGAAGCTCCGAGCGTTTCAGTGGTTGCAACGGCAGCGTGTACACGACGCCGTCAGGAGAACGGCGATACTCGGGTGTCCTCTTCATACGCGCCTCGAGCTGACGAATCTCAAGAGCACGTCGTTCCTTTGCAGCGGCGATTTCGTCTCTTGTGTACGACGGCTCTGGAACGTACTTGAAGGGCGTGGGAGCAGGTTTTGGCGGAGTTGGCTCAGAGACCTGCTCGGACTGCACTGGCTCGTTTGATTGAGGCTTTTGTGCCTCCACATGCCTCGTGTCTCTAAAAGTCACGAGCTTGACTGTCTCGGCCTTTTGCTCAGACAGAAACTTTTCCAAATTCTTGTCCAACTCTCGTGTGTGAGCGAGCAACGTAGCCCCAGGTCTCTCCTCCACGAGTCCATCCCATCCTCTCTCGATATTGATGCCAAAACCCCTTGGGATGTCCTTGTTCTTCACATGCAACACCGGCTTCTCATCCGGATATGCCTGCGGGACACGGAGATCACACTCGAGGGCAGCCAGCTCAAATGGAAAGTCAGGATCCGAGGGCTTAATCTTGAACAGCAATGAAGTCGCACCGTCCGGTGCGGTGATTTCCTTTGGCGAATAGCGTCGCCGCAGCTGATCGATCTGATATGTCCTAGGATCCTGAGCCTGCGATTCTGGCACAGGCTTTGGGACGACTCTGGAGGAAGAGGCTTCAGCCACAGCCTGTTTACGGGTCTGTGGCGAGCCTGACTTTTTGGTAGAGATCATGACGTTTTTATAGGTGGGCTGTTGCTGGCCAGTTAATCGTGGTATTTTGGCGATGGTTGAAGTTGAAATTAGCGATTGACGCGAAATGAAACCAAACTCCGCACACGTAAAGAACGTTGCAATGCAGCCTCAAAATAATGGCTATGATCTGTAACTGGGAAATCAATGGAAATGGAGAGACGGTAATGTTTTTATCGTGATGTTGATGGAGTGACGACCTTCTCCACTCACTGTGTCTGGATTGATTCCTTAACTTACGTGAGCAGAATCAAGTTCATTAACCCGAAATCGACAGTGACTCATGGGGCGTCACTGTCATTTCCATATGAAGACACTCAACTGAGATTGCCATTTTCCTATTCGATGATTGATGTAGTTTTTGTATTGACTCATACTTCATATCATTTTGTTGTCTACTAATTCATGATGACTCAATCTTGGAAGACTAGATGCAGTATCACCAGCTGAAAACCAGCCTCGTAGTCCGCCCAGTCATGTCACCTAATTAATCATGCAGATGCAAGAATTGGTGAAGAAATCCAATGAAAAAAATTCAAGCCAATACCAAGCTTTTCTATAAGTTCTTCTATATCTCATTGGCCCAAATATTCGCCCTCTGAAGTTCAAGACGGTCATCCCATATGAGTGCCCTGTGCCACGTTTAAGAACAAAGAAAGGTAAGGAAGCACACACCCTAATTAAGTTTAACTCTTCCAAGATCTTGTAAACAAAGCCAAGATGCGTGTCTTTCAGGGGAAACCGGCGAAGGCTTAACTACATCGACCCTTGGCACCTGAACTTTGGCCTGTCAATGTCAAAGCCAGCCACCTGTGTTACAGTACAAGGTTGGTCCAGCTTTGATGTGCACAAGACGGTCCACGAGGACGACACTCACATAAGACGAGGCCATGTTTGTTTGACTCGGCGGAGGTGACTATAACAGCTCCTACAGCTGCGTCTGCCTCTGCTGTCTTACACACAGGAGAATCAAACTATCGCCTGCAGTCCCTCCACAAGATCACCCCCGCATCGACGATCGGGTTTGCTTGGTTTTCTCCTGCTTGCAGACGGGGAACGACATGAAGCGCCCGGAAAGCCGTCCGTTTGGACGTTTGTCTTCGTAAGATGATGGGTCAAGATGATTGGAGCAGTATCGACAAATTCACAATATGGATGAGAGATGAGAGAAGATCTCTCGACTGCCCGTTCGAGACAAGTCACGGGTTGCGCTTCGCGGGGGCTGTGGCTGACAGATCGACGTCGGTGAACGGTACGTTACTTGGGAGATATAAGTTATCAATAATCAAGTATAATGCCTGGACAATAGCACTCGGAAGTCATCAGCAGGGATTCAGGCTAAAAGCGTGCATGTTGCAAGCCGTGGTGGCTGAGATCTATCACAAGTCTATTAATGACAGAGCTTGGCCATGTACGAATCGATTCATGAGTAGGGGGTCCGTGATGCTGCCCGATAATCTCAAGATGAGCCGTTGTGAGAGCCTGAAAACAAATCAGACGATGAAGGAACACCCAAGCTAGGCAGTCAGTCAATGTGATAAATATGGCTATATCACAATACGAGTCGGTGATGTCGTGGCACCAGAAGAAAGGCCATCAGCCAAACTTGATTTTGATCTGGTGAGCACCAGACAGAGAACGTGGCTACTTGACCGCAACAAAGAAGCAATGAGAAAAAAGAAGAAATTCAGATGAGAAGTCACTAGATTCATCATCAATTGACATTGACACTTGACAGTCGTGCATTGATGGGCCTGGCCTTGGTCATCACGTAGCATTGCATGTAGGACAAAGCAAGCCATTATGAGGATGGAAGTTGAATACTTGGTAGACATAGACATATCCGCCGTCAGTCATGTAATGCAATGTCTTTGAGAAGTTTCTTTTTCCATCTTCTTCAAAACCGGCTCGTCGCATATGAGGGCGCTGTTTGTTGACCCATGATAGGCAAACAGAAGGGCCAGAGAGTGCGACAAGCGGGTTGAAACATGAGAAATGGAGTGGAGGTCTGTCTGTAAGTTACTAGGTAGGTATGTATTGTTTTTGTGGTGTTGTATTGTATTTGGAGAGTGTCTCATGTAAGCCCGGGGAAGCAAGAGACATCCATCTTTATTTGTTATACGTTGGGGTTTATGGTATGTCATGAATCGACAGGCCTCTCTTTATTATTAGAGATGGTGGGTGGATGGGATGGGGTGTGCGCGTCAAAGTGAAAGTGATGGATGCCGAGAAGACCTTTGTCTGTGAGGGAGTGGAGGGAGGATGGGATGACAACGAAGCAAGTTGAGTGCCCATATGACCATGCAAGGCCTGTTACAGCGACCACAGTGGGCGGTGGGGCCCGGGAACCCGGTGGGTGCTGTGTGGTTGATGAAGGCAGAATATGTGCTTCACCGTTTATTGTTGTTTGTTTTATGGATTTTAAAATGAATGCGAATTATTTATTGGCTCTTTTTATTTAATTTATCTTCAACGGCAGTCAATACGGTTCAAACGGTAGATCTGGCGGTGATCATGCAAACCACACGACGCCCTGAATTGGCAATTCATCGACTAACCTCAGGTATCTTGACCAACTCACGAGCTTGACATCCATATCAGTATCGAATTTTGTCAGAATAGGTAGACTTTCTATCAATTTGAACACCAGCCTTTGCATGGTATTCTTTATAGCAGATAGTTTTCTTTTAATTCTTCACTAATTCAAACTTCATCTCCAAGGTTCACCGTCTTCAACTTGGTCCCCACGCTCAGTCACTTATCACTTATATCCAAATGTACAGCATCTCGCCCGCATCAATGCAACACCAACAAGCCCTCAACTGACTCACATACACCCTTCAGCGACAATGGTACCCCATTCATCTCCGAGTCTCACAGCGAGAAGAATCATCCTCGAACTCAGAACATCGGTGAAGGCGCTTTGGGGGGACGCAATTCACACTGACGGCCCGTTTCCCTTTCCTGGTAAGTCACGATAACGGAGCACCGGGTATCAATCGACGGTACAGTAGGCATATGAGATAAATTTACAACATACGATCCAATAGTCACAGTGCGCTAGACAACTGCGGCTGGCGGGTGGCAGTACAACGCTCCGCCGCTGTGAGACTACGTACTAAGGCGCCCACGGATACACAAGAGAAGACATGATAACTTCATTGTTTCTCTCTCCACAAGTCGAACTCACATGTCTTGCTGACTCTGGAGCAATGAGACTATGTCTCAGCCTCAGATCTAAGCGCCTGTTTACACTCGCTAAGCAAATCAACCGAGAAGCCGAATACAATAAATTTATTCCCTTTTGCGTGACCAATTTTAGGTCACGCTTCTCATACTCACCATGATGGCGTTCCGACCCTAATCATCTGCCTCAATCGATCAAGTCAGGGTCTGAGTACACTTTTGTCTCACACGCCTTTCGATCATGAGAAATCCCTACAGCTGTCAATCTCGAGATAGAATCATGTGGTGTTTTGAGGTATGAACAACACGTACGACAAGCTTGCAACTGCTACGTGTCCATGTGAATGCCCTCATCTTGTGAGGGCCAAAGTCACCTCGGCTCCGAATGCCTTGTTCCTTGTGCCGATCCTTTTTCCCATGTTGAAACTATGCTATCATCCGAGGCTGTCAGAAGCAGTGTGCCATTCGGAGCTGTTTAAAGAATCTTGTTCTCGTCAGTAATTGGTAACATCACTTTGCAGGTCTAGGTTAGCAGTCATGATAGTGTAAAACAAAGCACCCTTGCAAAACAAGCTTAACTAACCTGAAAACCCTCTTGTGTTCTTATTCATCTTACTCATCCAAACGAGGATGTTTTGACTGTTGGATCTCTATATAATTGGTTGCCATCTAAGTCGTCTCGTATTGATCGCATTCAATCTCCAAAGCCACGCAACCTAGGGAATCAGACAACCAACCAACGTCTTCCCTGACACTGGGATAAGCATCCAAAAACTCGGGTAACGACATCTCTAACCTTGTCAACGTATTCGTCGCATTCAGAAATGATGGAATTCGTGGCCTCGTTATTGTAAAAATGTATATAGATTTGATGCTAGATGACGAGAGAAAGATGATCTTAGCAAGACGAGTCAGCGATCTACACGAATATCGATATTCTCATACCATCTTCAAGTGCCCGAACAACTGAATCAATATGCAAGATCAAGAGTCCATCTGGATGTATGATCCATCCTTCCCACTTGCTGTAGTTGGAACTGTTGTCTACGGCATAATCTTCCTTGCCATTGCATATCTCACTCTGATCAAGTACCGAGCCTGGTACTTCATTGTTGTCGTTATAGGCTCAGCCATTGAAGTTGCCGCCTATAGTCTCAGAATACATTCCGTTCAAAACCAGTCAGAGACAGTGAGTTGGTCCGTCACTGTTGCGTCTCCTCTCATCTCTAACGAAGAGGCAGACGCCTTTTGTCTTAACGCTCACTTACACGGTTCTCGCTCCGGTCCTTATTGCTGCTGGGAATTACCTTCTTATTAGCCGTCTTATCCTCGCCGTTCTTCCTCCGTCCCATCACCGTATTCTCCGAATTCCAGGCCGTCGCCTTACCCCGATATTTGTTTTCTGCGATGTAATCGCCTTTCTCATCCAAGGCAGCGGCTCTGGTATCGCAAGCTCGGATAACTGGCAAGGAGAGATGGAGAGGATTGGGGTCAATGTTCTTATAGTCGGATTGGCATTTCAGCTTGCCGCCTTCTCTCTCTTCCTTTGCGTTTTTAGACGCTTCCATGTCCATGCCCTTCGCATGGCTGTTGAGGATGCGCCTAGGGGTTGGCAGAAAGTTGTCCTTGCAGTTTACATCTCGAGTATCATGATAATGGTAAGTCGTCTGGACATCGTTGCAACACAAGTTAACGTGGCAGGTTCGTTGCATCTTTCGTGTCGTTGAGTTTGCTGGAGGGAGAGACACATATGCATTCAGCCATGAGTGGCTCTTCTGGGTTCTCGAAAGCTTGCCGATGGCTGTTGCTATAGGTGTCTTTTGTTTCTATCATCCAAGTCGATATCTTGGAAGAAATGGCGCTCGGTCCAAGTCTGTTCGGACTGAAGACACTATCGAGCTTGCTCAGGGGCCCAAATAGTCTTCGCATAGACTGTCGATTGATCAAGAGTAGACTGAGATATCGGGCAGGTGGTTAATCCAGAGTCTTTCTGAGATTGTGTTAAATAGCAGGGAAGACGAATCTGGGCTGGCTCGGCTGGGTTGGCAGCAGCAATTCAATTCTTCTTTAGAAACATAGTAGTGTTAACAGACTCTAAAGCTATATTACAGCCAAAGATAGCGTCTCGCCTGCTGGTATAACTGTTCTACCATTGCTTAGAAAAAAAGGTTTCCAAACTTGGTCTTCGTCGTCAAATGAGTAATTGAGACTGTTGATGAACCTCAGGGGCCACTCGCCATATTCGTAGTACTCAACAGGAAGCTTTCGGAGAATCTGCTGCACCCAGACCTTGGACATAGCTTTTCTACAGTAATAACCTTTCTTCCCCGATGCAGATCTCTTGTCTCCTTCGACGGCCTTCCTGCTCATAACAAACTCAAGAACAAGCATGTGCAAGATGACGAGCTGTGAAGCATAATTCGCGGGGTCGATGAATGAAGCAAAGTCGTTGCTGCTTAGGTTTCCAAGCCCATCATACAGGAAAGCGAGTTCATGGTAGCCTAAAAGTTAGCAACAATTCGACCAAAGTACAAGGGAAACGAACTTTCGGCAGGGTTTGTAGATGCTAAGGTAGCGATTCTTTGCATATGGGCCAAGTATTTTAACTCAGCAACGCTGTGACACAACGGACCAAGCTTCTGCACGCTTTGACAGAATCCTTCGGCAATGACTTTGTCCAGATAGTGATTCGTTTCATGTCCGTCTTGTATTAGGGCCTTGATTCTTTCGAGGTAACTTGAACGCCCGAATGTCTTGAAGATGGTATGATCTAGATCAACATGAGGTTGTGTACCGACGAGCCAACCTTGGAAAAGTGAGCAAAAGGGGCTCTGTAGAGTTTACCGAGGATTAACTTACAGCCTCTGACCATCGTGAGAAAGTCTGTGAGCCCGTCGTTCATGTATGCAGATTGAAAAGTCAAGTTAAGCATCGCTCCAAACGCTGCTTCGGCATCTTGATTGGTGAGACCAGGTTTTGCAAGGTGCTTATTCAAAGCACTGATTGCAAGAACTCGATGCTTCAAGGCCGCTTTCTCATACCCGTTAGGGGTAATCAAACTTAGATGAGATGCTCCAAGCCCAAGCATAGAGTGCAGTAAGAAATCATACTTTTGCGTATTAGTCACGAAACCGATAATCAAGGCATTTGGCCTACTGAATATGAACGCTGTGAGGCCATTTGCCACACTGTGAATCCATCTATGGGCAGTGGAGGATAGGCTTCAAAGAGGAAATGTCGAAAGAAGTTCAGATCGTTGTAATCGAACATAACCGGGTCAGTTCGCAGTGGTCGTGAGATGACAACCGCTGAGTTTTGACTACCATGTCTGGGCCTATTCAGGTATTCGCACTCCAGGCCTAAGCGTTCGCAGGCACCGCATTCTGGTATGGTCAAGTCGCATTTTACCCTTCTCCGTTTGCAACTAGAGCAACCTGCTCGAGACTTGGTATGGCCTTTTCGAGGGATAGGACGCCTCTTGGTGACGACAGTAGAAGTATTGGAGTCGGCTAAGGAACCTGGCTGGGCGGATGCCGCAGACTCAGAGGACTGCATAGAGAATGTTAAAGAGGGTCAATTATATGTATTTGATTTGGGGTTAAGATCAATTGATGAATCCTGCTGGAGATTCGGCGTGTCTTGATTACTCTGCACGTAAGCCAAGGGAACTGGAATTCCTCCGATCCCTGTCAGACATCATTACAGGGCATCCAATCATGACGGTCAACATGCAGCTCGACTTCATCACAACAAACATCAACTGGTTCGAAGAATATACAGTACTTTTGATTATACATACATGGATATCATCTACCTGCATAACCAATCCTCGCAATGGTGAGATTGACAAGCATGTATTCATTCATTGCTCATCTATCTTCATCTAAAAGTCGTTGTCATCCGCTCCCGAAACAATAACATTGTTGACCTTGAGGACCATGCGACATAATTGTGTGGCGAGCTGAAGCTGCTGCTTCTTGCCGATAAGAGGATCAATAACAAAGGCGTCCTTCATGTTGTTGTTTCCGCGTCCCATGCAGTCAACACCAAGCTTTCCTCGGCCCTCAGGGCCAGCCTTGACCTGCTGACTCTTGACCTCCGCCAGAGTAGCGATAGGGTTGAGACCACTGTTCTCGGCCAGTGTCATGGGGACGGTGTCAAGAGCCTCAGAGAAGGCACGCATGGCGTACTGCTCAAGACCGGGTGTCTTGACGGCCTCGTCCTCGACAGCCAGAGAGCAAGCAATCTCAGCAGCGCCACCACCGTAAACGACACGGTTGTCGCGGACCAAGTTTCGCACCACGCAAAGGGCATCATGCAGCGATCGCTTAGCCTCATCGATGATCTGGGTTGTTAGCGTTATTTTTCATCTTTGACTATCAACAGAACTCACCATCTTGTTGCTGCCTCGGACAAAGACTGTAACAGCTCGGGTGTTGGCACACTCCTCAATGACAAGCATCTTCTCCCGTGTTGTGCCGAAAGTCATCTCACGGACAACACCAGCACTGCCCAGCTTCTCGGCCGTAAGATCCTCAAATCTGGGAACAATTCGGCCGTTGGTAGCAATAGCAATCAACTCAATTTCAGGACCACCGACCCATCGGACGGCTGGTAGCTCGTTCTGGAGGAGGAGATGGTTGGCCTCATCATCGAAACCCCACTGGCAAATAGCCAGGTTAGCACCTGTTTCCTTGATCTGCTGGATCATCTCAATAAACTTCTCCTTCTCATAGTTTTGCAACTTCTTGAACTCCTCGACGCTGGTAATATCCAGGTGGTGCTTGGTCTTGGGCTTCGGAGGCTCGAACGCGCATGTGAGAATGGCAATCTTGGCGTCTCGGACTTCTGAAGGCATCTGAGGGTGAGAAAAGTCCTTGTCGACAATGACACCCTTGACGAGAAGAGTATCCTCGAGGGCTCCTCCGACCTTTCCATCAACCTTGATCAACTCGAAATCGACATCCTTTCGCTCAAGGTCGGCAACGGAGAGGACGGCATCAACGGCGATGTTGGCAAACTGGTCATGAGATTTGGACACAATCTTGCTGCCCAAACTTGTTCGGGCGACCTTGACAAGGTTGGAGGTCTCTTCTCGGGAGAACTCGATGGTGTCTGAAATCTTGTCGAGCTCAGCAACAGCGATATCGCAAGCTTGATCGTAACCGTCCGCAATTCGAATAGGGTGGATTCCCTTGTCGATAAGATCGGCAGCCTGTTCCAACAGAGCACCAGCGAGGACAACAACACCGGTGGTACCGTCACCAATCTCATCGTCTTGAGACTTGGAAAGCTCCACTAGTAGCTTAGCAACGTGGTTTGTAATCTCCATCTGCTGTAGAATCGTAGCGCCATCGTTCGTCACGGTGATATCTCCATCGGGGGAGATGAGAATCTTGTCGAGTCCACGAGGTCCGAGAGAGGACTTGACGATGTTGGCGACTGTTCGAGCGGCGAGAATATGGGACTTGACGGCTTCGTTGCCAAACTGGCGCTTCTTCTTCCCCTGACTAAAAGATATTATTAGAAGGGTTTGGAAATAAAGGTGAGGCTGCAATGATGGTCAACTCACTCCCTGACGACAATGAAAGGTCGGCCTTGCTCATCCTTCATTACCGCCGCTGTTGTTGTTAGCTGAAAATCACCATCATGGCAAGTCGTCGCAATTACCATTCGACACATCCAAATCTGTCCCCTCGTTAGCTACCCCTCGCCCCTCATTGACAAAACTGTGCAGGACTCACTCAATGAATCCATTTTGACTGTGACTTGTCCACCCGTGGGGAGCTGTATCCGCTAGAGTAAAGGCGTCTACGGCGATGTCGAAAAAGTCCCACGAAATATGGTGGCAGCCGGAGCTTCTATCGTTTTCTTGATCGAATCTCCCACCTCAATTTTTTGAAGATTTGGGTGCCTTGCACACCGATGCGCGGCGCGGGGAAACGAGATAGTCCGAGTTGACCCCACCACAGGGACTCCAGGTCCAGGACGTTAGGCTTCAGCAGTTGGTTTGGTGAGATCATAGTTAAGTCGGAACGTGAACCCCACTAACTTACCAGGTCCAATCGTTGATGCATCATTAAAACACAATCAGACCTTATCCTAAGTTAATCTTGGAACACAAACTCTCCGAGACAGATCGAGAAGTTTGCTTGCGAGTGTTTCAAAGTTTACATTCTTCTGCTTCTTTTCTGGCTATAAAAGCCCCCGATACCCTCTGTTCTTCGCCCTAAGACTTTTCCCTCTATTCATAAATACCCTCCAGTAACTGGGCCAGACCACATCTTTCAAACGAACCCATCTTTCGTCTTACCAGCCCAGCAAGACAAGATGTCGCGCCATCGAATCGTTCACACTTTCAATGCAAACGACATAGTATCCGAATTTGACGGAGATGACTATGAAGACGAAGCAGAAGACGAGCTCAGCCCAGAAGATCGTCAGGCAATGGAGGAGGGGACAACAGAGGTCCGTCGGGCTCTGGGCACTGAAGCGAACAAGGTGACAAAAGCACAAATCGAGGAAGCTTTGTGGCACTATTACTACGATATCGACAAATCAGTCACATATTTAATGAAGACATTCATTGCTCCGGCCCCCAAACCAGCAAAGAAAGCGCCAGAAGGTATGTCAGTCTTTTTTTCTGCTTCGCAACGCCTTTTTGGGACTGGAGCAGACCACGGACGTCTGTCAAACGAGCATACGTCTATCATGGATCTTCCACCCGCTCTAGGAGTTCCGGCATGGCATTTTGACGACATGCCATGGATGAGCGTACCTGAAGAACGTCGGACTGTCTTTATTGAGCCAGAGCGTCCTCGTGGTGGCTTATTGGGAGGTGGCGAGGGGCCTCCCAAGATGTCAAAGCTTCAAGCTCTTGCGGCCGCTAGGAAGAAGAAGACCGAAGAGAAAAAGGAGCTGGAACGAGCCGGAAAGGGTCTGGAAAGACTTTCCATCAATGAGTCACAAAAAGAGAACCAGCCAATCTTGGGTCAAGTTCGCCAGGCTCCTGAACCTACGGTACAAGTCAAATCGCCACCCCAAGAGGAATCAAAAGAGGTTGCAGCTATTACCGACAACCAGAAAGACATCGATCCTACTCCCAAGGGATGGCTTATGGGCGAGGACCTTCCGGTCATGATGCCTCGGGCTGCGCCATCCGCCTTTGCCAGGACGCTCTTTGGATCTGCTCCGTCCAAAGCCCCAAGGCCTGACGAGATTTTTGCTATGCCATATACATCCTCTCCCATTTATGTCGCCGAAGCTTTCGCCGAACCCAGTCCCGATGACGTGGTGCTCGCAGCTCAGGCGAAAGGTTCGAGTTTTGCAAGGACGAAATAATCGGCTAATCTAATTCCATTCAGCGGGAAAAAAGCCAGTGGCCAAGGCTCCCAAAAAGGCCCAAAAGGAGAAAGACAAGGACGTTTCTCAAGTCGAAAAGGACGTTGCGGAGTTGAATGTTGTTGAAGCTCCGCCTCCTAAGAGCAAGGGGCTTGATGTTTTGAAGGAATATGAAAATAGTTCCAACAAGAGAAGTATCAGTTTTGTTGTAGTTGGTAAGTTCACCTCTCTTCACCTATGTTCTATGCTGATCGAGTAGGACATGTCGATGCTGGCAAGAGTACACTGATGGGTCGCTTGTTACTGGAACTTAAGTTTGTTGAGAAGCACACTATTGATCGATACCGAAAGCAGGCTGAAAAGTCTGGCAAACAGTCTTTTGCCCTGGCATGGGTAATGGACCAAAGAAGTGAGGAGCGAGAACGAGGTGTCACTATCGACATTGCAACAAACCACTTTGAGACAGAGAAGACCAGCTTCACTATTCTTGATGCACCAGGTCACAGGGATTTTGTACCCAACATGATCGCAGGTGCCAGTCAAGCTGACTTTGCTATCTTGGTCATTGACGCAAATACTGGAGCCTACGAAAAGGGACTCAAGGGGCAGACTCGAGAACATGTGTTTCTCCTACGAAGTCTGGGTGTCCAGAGGCTTGTCGTTGCCGTCAACAAGCTGGACATGGTTGGCTGGTCACAGGAGCGTTTTGACGAAATTTCCCAGCAGGTCAATGCATTCCTTGCTGGCCTTGGCTTCCAACCCAAAAACATTGATTTCATACCTATTTCTGGTCTTAATGGCGACAATCTTGTTCGTCGAACAGAAGACACAGCTGCATCTTGGTATACCGGCCCTACTCTGATTGAGGCTCTTGAAAACTCAGAGCCATCAACAACACGTGCTCTCAAGAACCCGTTCCGAATGGCTATTTCTGAGGTCTTCAGATCGCAGCTTGGCACAACGACTATTGCTGGCCGAGTTGACTCTGGCTCTGTTCAGATTGGCGATGCTCTATTAGTGCAGCCAAGTGGAGAAGAAGCATATGTCAAGTCAATAATGGTGGATTCGGACATGCAAGACTGGGCTGTTGCTGGACAAAGTGTCAGTGTTGCTTTGACCAACATCGACCCTATTCACATTCGAGTTGGTGATATGCTATGCCACACCAAAGATCCTATCAGCTGTGGTGACACTTTCACCATGAAAGCCATGGCGTTTGAGCATCTCATGCCCATGCCTGTTGATCTTCATCGTGGACGATTGCATTCAGCTGGACAGATTGTTTCGATCACAGCAACTTTGGACAAGGCCACCGGGACAATTGTCAAGAAGAAACCAAGAGTTGTGCAGCCTGGTGGTGTCGCGAGAGTAGTCATCAAACTGGCGGCCAAGGTTCCTCTTGAGTCAGGGCAAAGAGTTGTGATTCGAAGTGGAGGTGAAACTGTCGCTGCTGGCTTATTAGAGTAGTATCATTCATATAATAAAAGTTTCAGAAAAGATACTACTGATTGTGTGTTCGATGTCTTGAAAGTGAAGTCACAGGGAATCCTGGAGTCAACTGGCTTGAGGGAGTGTAAACATTGGACCTCTATCCTAAGTGGTCAAAAGACTTAGGGAACTTTAGGATAAACCTTTGCAAGATTATAAGAAACTTATTAGTGGGACTTTTCCCTGGTTATTTTAGTTGCCAGATCAAATATCTAAAGCCTTTTGCTCCCTAAGACTCAAAGATGCTGAACAAGAGTAGTGCTCTCCTATTGTTCAGCTGCGGTCATACATCCTGGGCTGGGTTCTTATTCATAAACATGCTATCAAATCGTTTGCCATCCTTGACAGGGGAATAGATTATCAAGTTATGACATCCATCTTGTCTATACCAACTCCGGGATGCAGAGCATTCATTGCAATCAGTAATTTCACATCCTGTCATGAACAAGGGCCCAAACCACAAACTCTACTAACAATCACACACCCATATACAGGCTTTGAAATCAAGATACGTCATACATGGTGAAAAGTGCGAGATTGTTAAAATCGAATTAGATATCCAAGCCGTATAAAAACTACCTATGTAAGTTACCGAGTGCCAAGAGAATATGCAGGAAACTTTGTTATATCAATCACATCCACACAATCGACGGAAAGATTTTATATGGACTAGAGTTTGCTATATGTCATGATGCGTTGAATCAGCTTGACAAACCTTGGTAAATACAGAACAACTAAGCTAAACTTGCGTGCGTCATGCATAACTAATCATGTATCACTAATCGTACAATTGAATTTCACCATTCTCCAAACATTCAGTAAAGGCTTTAGTCCAAAAGTCCCTTTTTTCCGTCACCGTCAGCATCCTTCATGGGGTTGAGACGGTCGAGCAGTGAAGGCTTCTTGCCAGTCTGCATACCAACGCCAGAGTCACCACGGGACTGTGCATGTTAGTTTAGTTCAGATCATGAATGGTAAGAACACTTACGTGTTGACTGTTCAAGGGGTCGTTGTGAAGACCGCCAGTTTTGACCTGGTCATACTCGCTAGTGTGAGGCTTGTTGAGACCAGCAGTGTTGGTGTTTCCGATACCACGGTTGCTGGAGCCAAAGTTGCTCATGTTACCAGTGGTACCCATAGACTCTACACCGGATCCAGCACCGGCAGTTCCGGGAATACCAGAACCAGACTGAAGACCAGTGTTGCTGCCAATTCCTCGGTTACCTTCAAGTGTAGAGGGAGCAGCTGCAGCACCTTCACGGTTCTGATGATGAGAGTGAGCGGCGCCAGCAGCGGCGGCGGCGGCACCAGCTCCAACACCAGTTCCGGTTGAGCTACCAAGGCCACGGTTCTTGGTCTTGGAAGACTTGCCCAAGCCGCGAGACTCTTCGTCACTAGAGCTCATAGAGCTGCTGCTAGAGGCAGATCCACGGCGTTCCTTGTGGCCAATACCGTGACGGTGCTTGCGAGTAGCTGCAGCAGCTCCGGCGCCAGCTGCGGCACCAGCGGCGAGACCCTCAGTGTTACGTCCCATACCATGGCCTTCTCGGCCAGAAAAGGCCTGGTTTTCACCGTAGTTGTCACCATGGCCGTGAAGGTGCATGGATTTATCACCTTCCAGTTGTTCGTCCTGGAGCTCTCGTCGGTATGGCTTGGGGCACCCCTCAAACTCGGTGAGCTTCTGAGCTGCTCGCTCCTTGAGACCGCCACGCTCATGAGTGAACTCTTCCAGAGTCTTAGTTGGTAGAATAGAAGTTCCATGATGAACGGGTGCTGCGTGATGGGTTTCGCTGCCGATCAAATTAGCTCAGTGTTCTCCTCATCACGATCATCATATGTAACGCACTGAATGGGTATCGTGGTGTGAACGACATGCGGCTGGACAGTCTCTTTATTAATTACGGGCTGCACATGCTCATGGACATGGTGATGAACTGTGGTTGTCGTTGTTAGCTTTGCTGTGGGTTAATATGAAGTTTGGGTGACTTACTTCGTTCGCCGGTGACAACGGGAGCAGCCTCAGTGGAGTGAGTGGTACTGTGGGTCTCAGTGGTATCTCTGTATTTAGCATTTTCTCGGTCGAGTGTAGCCCGAGTGTCTTGCTCATTGCCGTGGTGGAAAGTCTTGTGCTCTACAGGGACGAGGTTGTGGTGGTGCTGCTCGGGACTGAGTTTATTAGCAGTTAGGAATATGTGGGAACGGGAAAGTCACTCACAGAATCTCCTTGTGAGTAATAGGCTGAACAGTCGTATGATGGTGCTCTTGATGAACCTCCTTGTCAAGGGCAGTGGTCACTTGCTCATGCTGATGAGGCATAACATGCTCCTGAGTGACGTGAGGCTTGACATCTTCGTCGACAGTGGTTCTGTGCTTTCCGTCGTTGGAAAGGAAGCTAGAAACGGCTTGCTTTGCTTTCTCCATCTTGTTCAATTTGGTGTTGTGAGTTATGAGTGTATGGGATCAGGGGTAACTGATAATTGGTGTTTGTTTTACTGTGGATTATATGTTGATGATGATGAGGATGAGAATATTGCTAAAGAAGTCGAGGTACACTTAAGTTTATATACTTGAATACTCTTTACGTCGTCTCGTTGTCCGAACTGCCCGCCTCTTCATCATGGGCAACATCATGGACGTCATCCCACAGCTTTAGCCAACGGTGAGTTCCAACGTGAGCTCCCAGCTATCGAGATTGTGGAGGAGCACATCGACGCTCCAATGATGATGACCTCAAGCCTTCCATGTCATCCCGCGATCTTCATTTGGTGCGTATCTTGGTCCCCACGGCTACCTCCACGTCAACGGAAGAGGTAGCTCCAGAGTCAGTGCGGCCTGACACCTGCAGCTCAACTACAGCTGAAAGGGGCCTTCATCGACATCATGATCGAAGAACGATCTGAGCAGATAAAGGGCGAGGCTCAATGCATGTCTCACCCATCCGAGTGGATGGCGTGTTGAGCCTCAGCCGGTAGGAGCAGATGATCCGCAACCGGAAAGCATTGACGTGTCGAAATGGTGATGACCTCGTCTAATTTCTCCGAAAGTCGAAGGGATGTGGGGGATAACAAGAAATGATGAGCAGGTTCAGCCAAGCAGAGCTGAGACAAGCCTGACAAGATCGAGCCTACAGCACGCTAGTGAAGCTTAGCATTGCCAATCTGTTAATAGACGGCGTCATCGTGCCTCGCCTCGCCCTCACACACGCAAACTTCCACCAGATCATTCGGTCAATGGCGAAATAAGGTGATGTGACGTGATGTAAAGATGCTGTAACCACGATGCTTCATACTGTATCCTCAATGATGAAATGCGGTGTCTCTGAATCGAATCACATCACAGCAGTCACATTTCATCACAGGCCGTAGAGACCACGCTTGTAATTTATGCGTAATATCACTAATACACTTCAGACTTCTCCAACCCTTGTTCCTGTTTCTGTCACTTTTATCTCTTGTCGCGTTGTTGTTGGACACGTCCAATTAACGCACCGGTCTCATGGCGGGCCGTCTCAAAAATGCCATCAAGAAGAGGGCATCACGTCTTTTCCATGGAGCTGACACTTCCGAGGGTTCAGAATCGCACTCAACAAGTAACAGGAACAGCTTGACTGAGTCGAGTCGGAACTCTCAGTCTCGACATCGAAATCCTCTCAGTCTACTGAGCAGAAGTTTAAAGACTGAGAAACATAACGGCCCTGAAGCTTCACAGGCACAGCCTACGGTTGAACCCCAGAACACAGGCGACTTTCTAGCTCATCCAGCAATTCAGCCGTTGAAAGCAGATCCAACACCTAGAACGCCTAGACTAGAACGGCCTCGCCCCAGTCTAGAGCCGGAAGATGCCGCTGGCTGGTGTGGAGATGAAACTGCTGAAGATGCATCTCATCGTAAATCTCAGCAGTATTCGACAGAGCCAAAACACTCCCAGGACACTACATACCAGACAGTGAGGCCAAACCAAGCAGAAGATACAGATGACCTTGAAACGAGGTTGTCTCGGCTGACCGTTTCTCCGAATGGAACAACACTTCCTGAGATAGATATCGACCCTTTAACTCCGTTCGACCTCGTGGAAGACACCACTCCTACTCAAGCAAGACTCTCACAACTAGCAATTGGTGAAGAAGGGCCCAAACATGCAGCGACTCATATCAAGCCCTTCTCCCAAGAATCAGACGTCAACCTCGAGTCAAACTCAAGTCAAGAAGCCAATATTCGCCAGAACCTGGAGGATATTCACCCTAGAGACGCCGAGTTTGACCGTATCAACGAGGAAGTCCGCGCTGGCTCCAACGGGGAAGCCAATTTCCACCTTCAGAACAGCCTTGACTTTGACAGAACGGTTCACAATCAAGACCCGGTTGTTCATGAGCATATTAGGCCTCATGTTCATACAATTTACGAACCCAAGCGTACACGGTCCATCCACTACCATGAGCATCGAACCCTGATCCAGCCGATCAAAGATCCCAATCCAACGATTCTTCCAGAACAACATTGGCTTCAGGATGACAAGACTGGGGAAATCTATAGGATTCCTGATGAGTTGGGAAAGAAGTTGATGTAGACTGTATTTGATATTGCATATTCTTCCATGCACAAGCGAGGAGTAACAAGAGTTATATTTGTAGTTTAACTTTCCAAACACAAACACCTTGAAAGGAGGTCTCTCGATATCTGTTTTCCTTTTGGCACCTATTTTATGACCTTTTAGCACTGTTGCAAGTCCGCCTGGGTTGCTGTTAGCCATTGAGGGAGATGGTTTCAAGACCCTAGTTGATCGGGACACTCAGATTATCAACAACCCGGGCTGCTGAGATCAACGACTCTTCTCTTGCGTGTCCTACACTTCAATAAGTCGGTAAAATTATCGATTATCGTAAGAGATACACAGTTTTACTAAGATCAACATGTTTGTTGCGTGTTGTCATTTCCAGCTACACTCAACACATTCATGTTACAAGTTATAGAGAATTGGCAGTTCTAAATGCTTATCAAACTGCCACCTTATGAATCACGGTCATACCCACGGGCTCACCTTTGTATGGCTGGCCCCTGAAATACCTCCTCTCGCACACTTTTCCTTTACTTTCTTCTTTCTTCAATCACCTCCCTCCGTTCAGTCTGCCCATTTGGGCAAGACGTTTCCCAACGCAACGACGCCCTCTCCTTTTCTCTAGCCCTTTGGACACTTCGTGACAGATTGTTATCCTTCCTATCTGCACTCTCAACAACTCTGAGGTCGATAGGTCACTGGCGATCGGTGAGCCTAGTTGAACCCTTCTCGAACCGATGAAGAATTCTTGGGTCGGGCTTCGTTTTACTCCCCGCCCCCTTGCCCTTGAGAGACCGCCATGTCTCAGCCCACAACCTCCTCCTTTGCCATCAAGCCCAGTGGCCCCTCGACAGTGTTCATATCATGTAAGGCTTCGGGTAATGTGATAAGAGCAAATCCATGACCTCTCTACACAAGGGTTATAGCCACCTATGGAACTCCCTAAGTTGTGATTTAGTCTTGCCTAAATTTATTTACATTTACCTAATCTTACCTAACTTGACCAAAGTTTACTTACATTTACTTAAATTTACCTAAGCTTATGCCAGACTATAGATGATCAGCAGATTATTCCACACTCAATGTATATTCCGGGGCTTTCACGACAAGCATCAGAAAACCTCCTGTTAACAGTTGTGTTATATGGTAACTTGTTAAGATACTTGTAGCAGGACGCGATTCTGTTACAGCATGGTCCTCAAATACAGTGTACCTGTTTAGGTGAATCTGGTGATATTGACAGACTAATAACGAGTCGTATCAATCAAGTTATTGCAGGGGAACTATATGGCTCACATCTAACCTGACTCTCGGAGCTCATGCTCGACCAGATCCTGAATGGGCTCCTCATAGAAGACGAAACGTACTTCAAACTGTGAATTTGACATAGCGCAGTCTGTCAAGCTAACTTCTCTATCCCCATCCGCTCTAAGGAAGTATCAAGACAAGCTCGAACTCCACAATGAGAACAACTCCGCCGGTCAGGCTCAACCCAAAGAACGCTGAAATGAAACACAAGGAGTTACTTTGAGGAGCAGTAGCCCAGGGACTCCAGTCCTGTTTACTTGGAATCTCAGTCCTAAACTCCGAGCTCCAACAAGCTGTAAATAGTGATAGCCGCCATTGTTCAACTAATCGGGCTCACCAGCTCATTATGTATCACTCTGTGGATGGAAATGGCCATCTGTAAGAGGCAAAGAGCTTGGTTGCGTCACCGTAGATTGTATTTCCTAATCAACATGGGCTCTAATTTGAGTGTGTCTGTTGACATGTGCATCACTTCGCCGGCGTGAGACATGCCATCAACTCGCGCCTTGAAGGGAGCTTGTGGAGACAGAAACACCAAGAACTATCACCGTATAAGGGGTGGCCAAGCAAATATCGTGCGTAACGCCTTGAAAGATGTCCATTTCATTCTGCAGAAGTTGCAATTGGACAATCGATGCTCTATGAGTATTTCATTTGGTGTCTGTTGTATCAGTATGTGAGTATGACGCCCTAATATTTAGTAGTGCTGCCGCCGTTAGAGACGTAGGCAAAGCTGTTCACTTGTTATCGTTTTCCGTTTTGTCTTCCTCTTGGCCTCCCTTTGTAGTCCTTTACTTGGCCACTTATTGTTACGTTGCTACTTTCTTCAGACGGCCACTTGGGAAGACAAGTGAGGGATGCAGAGATCCTATTAACACCTTTTTATGTGTAATTCTTGATCACAAAAGCTTCAGACTCATAGTCGATTAGAATCCATTAGGCCTCGTACTAGAAATCCTAGAAAAGGATAAATGCCAATCTAAGCATATGTGTTCCTTTTGTGCGTATTATCATAAGTGCATAAAAAATAGCCTAAAGTTAGAAAAGGGAGAAGAGCATCGTGAAATCCAAAGGGGTCATGAGAGTCCGTTCATGATGGTTCATGGTTGTCTAGGGTAGCGGGGTAACTTTGGCTCACCCAATCATAGCTCAAGGAATCATTCACTTGGGGAAAAAGTTCCAACGTGGTCTATCACGTACAGTACAACCACTCGGGCAATACCATTGATGCGGATAACCGTAATGTAGGTACTTACTTCTTGATAGCTCGTCGATGGTGCCTGCGTTAGCGATTGGCGATATTAAGGGATATGAGGATCCTCCGTCATTGTCACACTCATCCAAAAGGACACCTTCGGAGCAAGGCTCCGAACCAGGACCAGGTTCTGCTGAGAATATTCTCGAAGCAAAGTAAAAGAAGCCAACTGTACTTTCGAGCAATGGAAGAAGCATCTCAGCCTCCAAGGTTCACCTCAATCTTTGTCACATTCGGTAGAATTAAACCAGGAAGAGGACTCGCATGACTCACGATGCGTAGAAACCTATAGAAAACCCACACAATCCTTTGTTCCAACACCTTCTTTGCAAATAACTTCAATGCTAGAATAGTGATACACAAGTGGCGTCTTACGCAGAGGCCAGCAATGACACACTGTTCCTGTAGATTGAGGCGCTCGGTGTTTAATGTGCCAGGGTCAACAGCCTTGCCCTAAAACCCTCCAATAAACTCGTTCAAGAGAACTCTGAAATGGCGGCTTGCACAGTGTATACCTTGGGACCCCTGTCACGTGTGGGGAAAATTGGTTCTATGGTGAAGTATCCTGTAAATCTGGCCTTTTCGTTGATAGTGGACAGTTGTTTTTTTGGTAGACAAGCACCTTACTTAATAAAGTTGTCGGGCTTTCCTTTTCTTCCTTCAACCATTCAAAGATACCCCCTCTCTCCTCCATACCAAACAATTTGTGTGCAAGGCTCGAGACTCAGAAGCCTCTGCTTTACAATTGATTGATCACTTTTCTTTTCATTTCCATTTCAGAGTCTTGTTGCGCTTTCGAAAGCAGAGCAACTACAGAGAGCTCATCATGGCTCGTTCAAGGAGCTCGATGGCCCTTGGCCTGGGACTCCTTTGTTGGATCGCCCTCCTCTTCTCTCCTCTGGCCTTCGTCCAGACTGTTCAGGCCGACGAGGCCGATAACTACGGCACCGTCATCGGTATTGTACGTTTACCGCTTCTCGCCCGCTCATCATGACCCCGCTAACTAGCTCAGGATCTTGGAACCACATACAGCTGTGTCGGTGTGATGCAGAAGGGCAAGGTCGAGATTCTCGTCAACGATCAGGGTAACCGAATCACTCCCTCTTACGTCGCCTTCACCGAGGACGAGCGTTTGGTTGGAGACGCCGCCAAGAACCAGGCCGCCGCTAACCCCACGAACACCATCTACGATATCAAGTATGCATACCTGAATTCCTCTGGTTGCACGGCACAATGCTAACTGTTTAGGCGCCTCATTGGCCGCAAGTACTCCGAGAAGACCCTCCAAGGTGATATCAAGCACTTCCCCTTCAAGGTCGTCAACCGTGATGACCGACCTGTCGTCCAGGTCGAGGTTGATGGCGCTAAGAAGCAGTTCACTCCTGAGGAAATCTCTGCTATGGTTCTTGGCAAGATGAAGGAGGTCGCTGAGGGCTACCTCGGTAAGAAGGTCACCCACGCCGTCGTTACCGTCCCTGCCTACTTCAACGTAAGTTTGACTTTCTCCTTTTTCGAGCTGACCAGCCGGCTAACCCTCCGCAGGACAACCAGCGACAGGCCACCAAGGATGCCGGTATCATTGCCGGTCTCAACGTTCTCCGAATCGTCAACGAGCCCACCGCCGCCGCTATCGCCTACGGTCTTGACAAGACCGACGGTGAGCGACAGATCATCGTCTACGATCTCGGCGGTGGTACCTTCGATGTCTCCCTTCTCTCCATTGATGACGGTATCTTCGAGGTCCTGGCTACTGCTGGTGACACCCATCTCGGTGGTGAGGATTTCGATCAGCGAGTCATCAACTACTTCGCCAAGCAGTATAACCAGAAGAACAACGTCGACATTACCAAGGACCTCAAGGCCATGGGTAAGCTCAAGCGTGAAGCCGAGAAGGCCAAGCGTACTCTGTCTTCTCAGAAGAGCACCCGCATTGAGATCGAGGCTTTCCACAACGGCAAGGACTTCTCCGAGACCCTTACCCAGGCCAAGTTCGAGGAGCTCAACATTGACCTCTTCAAGAAGACCATGAAGCCTGTTGAGCAGGTTCTCAAGGACGCCAAACTCAAGAAGTCCGACGTTGACGACATCGTTCTCGTCGGTGGTTCTACCCGTATCCCCAAGGTTCAGCAGCTCATTGAGGACTTCTTCAACAAGAAGGCTTCCAAGGGCATCAACCCCGATGAGGCTGTTGCATTCGGTGCTGCGGTCCAGGCCGGAGTCCTTTCCGGTGAGGAGGGTACTTCTGGTGTCGTCCTCATGGATGTCAACCCCTTGACCCTTGGTATCGAGACCACCGGTGGAGTCATGACCAAGCTGATTCCCCGTAACACCGCTATCCCTACCCGCAAGAGCCAGATCTTCTCTACCGCTGCTGATAACCAGCCCGTGGTCCTGATCCAGGTCTTTGAGGGTGAGCGATCTCTTACCAAGGATAACAACATCCTCGGCAAGTTCGAGCTTACCGGTATTCCTCCCGCTCCTCGCGGCGTCCCTCAGATCGAGGTCTCTTTCGAGCTCGACGCCAACGGTATCCTTAAGGTCTCTGCCCACGACAAGGGCACCGGCAAGCAGGAGTCCATCACCATCACCAACGACAAGGGCCGTCTTACCCCTGAGGAGATCGAGCGCATGGTCGCCGAGGCTGAGAAGTACGCCGAGGAGGACAAGGCTACCCGTGAGCGCATTGAGGCCCGAAACGGCCTTGAGAACTACGCTTTCTCCCTCAAGAACCAGGTCAATGACGAGGAGGGTCTCGGTGGCAAGATTGGGGAGGAGGACAAGGAGACTGTAAGTTCTTCCACTGGACACACTAGAAATGCATATACTAACTTTCACAGATCCTCGAGGCCGTTAAGGAGACCAACGAATGGCTCGATGAGCACGGTGCTGACGCTACCGCTGAGGACTTCGAGGAGCAGAAGGAGAAGCTTTCCAACGTCGCTTACCCTATCACCTCCAAGATGTACCAGGGCGCCGGTGGCGCTGGTGCCGAGCAGGATGACAACATCCATGATGAGCTTTAAATGCATAGACTGACATTTGGGAAAAGAACATAAATGAGCTCCTTGTTTCGGTGTTTGGTTGGAGCTGGGATGCGCAGGATGTAAAGTAGATAGCGCAATATCATGATTTTCAGCCAACCTCATGTTCTATCTGTGTTGAGTAACAACCGTGTGCGCCTAGTCATCCATGTTGAACGAACCCCAGAAGTGAATGACAGGATTGATGTCTATCAATACAAAACTTGGTGGGTCAAAGGGCGACACGATGTAAAGCTACATGGCCCTTGAAGGGTCTCTTCACTTTCGATCTAGCCTGCAAGTAGTATGATGTTTGGCTTGGCCTTTGCCATGACCTCTTCCCTTTGTTGTTTACAGGTCTCCTGGCTTATCCCTAATGAGCCAGTACCCCAGAGCGCTTTGTTGAAGAATTGAGGTAGCCTTCGACCTTAGCATTGAGCATCAAATCCAAATTTCTTGGTAAGTCAAGTAACTAGTGCTCATATTGATCTGCCTAGGTACCTAGTGAATCACATATTGGCCAAACCTTTTCGTGAAGAACCTTGATTATCCCTGCAGTGATCATGGTGTATTAAACATGAGAAGACCCAACATCGCCGGAGCACATTGTGTTTATAGAGGATTCGCGCACCAAGTCTTACAGTTTTATTTATCTAATTCACCAATTAATTCTTTGCAGATATCAGTTTCTGTTGCGTGCTGCTGTACTTGTGAAGGTCCAAGGTGTCACTGGCAGGACGAACAAGGCAGTGCCAGGCACGTTAATAATAACAAAACGGCGCATAATTGCATTGACAGTGTTTCTCTATTGTTGCCTTTTCTCGATAACGCATTCCTGATGCATTTGTTTTTCTACAGCGCAACTGTAACCTTCTTTTGTATTGAACCATTCTTTCAAACACCATCCATACACGGCTTCGAAGGGATACCCCAAGAATCATTTCGATAACTTACCACAAAAACTCCTGGCAATGGCGATCCCAAGTGACGACTTCATGAACTCGCTAGAAGAACTTTTCTCTGAGGCTGGCACGAATGGCCGTGATGCGGAAACCGAGTTCATCCACCTACGTGGTAGCCTCATCGACTACATGACTACTGCTAACGGCGGCGGTTTGTCTGCTGCCAAAGCCCGAGCAAAACATAATCTCAAGTTCACTGACGGAACTGAACCCGAGACGCATATTACCTTCTTCCCGTCGAACCACAATATTACCGAGAAGCGTCCTCAACTGGATGCTGCAACCACTGCCGAGGAGTTTATTGGGATCCTCGGCACCGTCTTCAGTCAACAGAAGAGCCGAAGTCGCAAAAAGAAGAAATTCAATAGAAAGAGATCCAATGCCACTCCGCCGGAAAGTCCTATGAACAACGCCCAGAAACGCCTCGAGGCAGAGGCTGCGAACAAGACCCCGTCGACAACTGATGACAGCCCAAGAAAACGGATCAAGCTAAACACGAGCAAGAATAAAAGCGATGTCTCCGAACCTGCAGTTTTCAGCACTGCACATCAGTCAAAAGACAATACTCCCACTGAGCTTCCCAGTCCTGAGGATACGGTCAACGATGACGGCGCCAGTGGGCTGGGCCCTATGGATATTGATTCAGGCGCTACCTCGTCTCAAGATAAAGGAGATGAGATGAACGGGGAACAGAGCACAGCTGAGGGGCAAAAACACCATGACTCTGGCGCTGAGAGGCGCTCACAAGATCGAGAAGATACGCACATGAATGATGCCGACACCGAGACTTTACCTGCATATTGCAGGTCGGATATTCTCGAAGTTGTCGCAGCTGTAGAGGGCATCGAGGAACACCAGTGGAAAGACTTCAAACCAAAGCTTCTCGAGATGCTGGGTCAAATGCACCAGGAGCCAACACCAGAACAACATGAAAAGGCACTGAAGCGCCTAAGCGTAGCAATTGCCCAGACGGAGCAAGAGAGGTCTCTTATCCCCGTCGAAGCCTGGAAGAAGTACGAGGAAAAGCTTACAGATGAAACGAAGAAGGGGTTGTTTGATTGCCTATGGTCTAGGAGGCTCTTCAAGGTCGGCAAGATCATCTACCTACCAGAGGAAGAGGTTGCCATGGAGAGCCAGTGCTGGGAGCGCCTCAAGGCCGCAGCCCGTATATGTGCGATCCTGATCGAAATAACTGCCAAACCAGAGGAACAGGACAACCAGAAGGATACCGACGTGTGGCTTATTGAGAAACTTGGAGATATCAGCTTTCTGGAGAAACTGTTTGCATGCAAGGAGCGACTTGAGGCGATCAGGGGACCAGGAACAGATTGAGTGATATGGAGACACTGGTGACAGGAAGCAGAGCCTGGATATAAGAGAAGCCAAACCTGTCGTTGAGATGGCTCGTCATTTGGTTCAAGGAAACTCGATGAGATATGCCTTATGAGATGTAACAGCAGAGGTCATTCATTAGGCCGAAAACGAAGACAATATAGTGTCTAAATTGAAAAACTGCTTGTTTTTTGAAGTTTCAAATGACTTATATTGGCAGAGACATTTCAACCGTGGTTCCTTGGTCATTGACATGAGGGAACAAGAACGAGTACTAAAACGGGCGCATCCTACTATTAACAC
>JABEEM010004231.1:0-19281 GCA_013363185.1 Fusarium secorum | reverse complement strand
GGCTGGCGAGGTGCAACTCCTAGAGATGCTCTTGAAGCTGAAGCTGAAGCTGAAGCCGTCCTTGAGATCTACTGAGAGATCGACATCGTGAGAAGAACCAGACATTTATATATCTTTTTTTTCTTCAGCTAGCTCCCATCACAATACCCGCCCACCCTCAGTCGCTGATCCCATCTCTTCCCCTTCCCATCACATCACATTCACACATCCACCCATAGTCATAGCTCCCCCCCATCCATCTTGGCAAAGACAAACCCTCAGGTCGTCGGTGTAATAACCGCCGCCCCAGCTAGGGCCGAAGAGCGGAAATGAAGCATTCGTGGCAGTTTGATCCTTCATGGTGTGTTCTACACTGCCCACCCCGCATTCTTGGCTCCATGATCCCAGCAGACAAGGTCCCCTTCATCGGGCTCTGACAGCATTTTTCCTTGGTCCGTTTGTCGTTGAGCCCGGATGAGCTTCCCTTACAGGTAACGACGATCTCGGACCACGTGAGGGTCGTGATCAGGATGGTGGGCTACAGGGGTTTTGTTTAGTCTCTGTTACATTACGATGGGGACTGTCAAAATGTTGGGACTTGTAGGGCTCTAGGCTTTGAGAAGAAAAAAAAATAGGAGAGAAAGAAAAAAAGAAGAATAGTCTGGTGATTCGTGTGAAATCGTAAGAGTGGTTGGTCGATATCCAATGATTAGATGACAGTTCTGGTGTCACAGTGATGAACAAACCAATTATAGTACAAACTACCAGATAAAACGTTAAGTTACGATTTACCGCCTGAGCTATATCGAGTCGACTGACCAACCATCTTTCACAGAAACATTCACCTCTATCACTTGCAGAGCCGATCAACGGAAGTATACCCCCGAAACATGTTGCAACCTTCTCGGCTCAATTCTGTTAAGCCTTGACCGCTATCAAGTTTTCCATTGCATGCAGCGTTTGACTCTACGAGTTGACAAGGTTTACTTTTTCATCGACAAGGGACCTTTTGTCAGGTGGGGTTTAATTATGTGTGGGAAAACCGGTTTAACTGATCTGGAGTACCTTAGGTAGTCAAGTGCCGATATCTGGGGAACACGATACCTAACCCAGGAAGTGCAGTAATTGCGGTAATGTTGCATCGAGGTTATTTACTCGATTAATTAAATGTCAATCTGGCATTTTTATCAGACGAAAGATTTCCGATTATTCGTATTTCTTCAATCGCCACGAAAGAATATGGTGTTGACTGAACATGAGATTATGGATAGTACAACATCACATGAAATGTCTCTGATTACTTGAATTATTTCACATCTTACATTTCAGCTGCATTATCAAGTCTTGACACCTACCTTTTTCATCACCTTTCACACCATCTCATCCTCTTGATGCAAGGCGGGCCGGCATAAGCTGCATCTCTTGGACGCTAGTGTCATCATCATCGCTTTCGATAGCTGAGGCCAGATGATATCCCATCCATGATAATAGCAATTGCAGCTATAGACTTGTGATCAGATAGTCAAAATCGTATATTTCTTTATCAGCATTGTCAATTGGTTTGCCGTATCAAACTGTCTCTTATCAATTCATTCAACGCGGCACCTCACAAATCTCAGTGATAGACATCTCCAATTCACAGCCTGCTTCTCCGCTTACTGCGTACCTGATGATCGGCACACCAAGAACATGCAGGCCACCACACTAGAAAATCCAAGCCGAGGAATAAGACCCAAGTCAAAGCGCTTTGTGCCTGAAAAGAAGCCTGTGATTCTCAGTTGAGAATGCGGGGTTTCCAACTATCCGCACATCGTGATGGTGTTGACTAACGGTAGCTCCGGTGAATCCGAATCAGAACTGCATCTGTCTATCGGAACTGAATCTCATCTTTCTAATTCGAGCCTTTCTCCGAAGTCAGGTGCGATAGTTCGGAGCTTTCTGCATTGCTGGCCTTGCTGCAACACCGACGTCGACCAGCGTCACCATGCTGTGAGCTTTTGTCAAATTCCGAAATGTTCTGGAACCGGTCCTTCGTAAAAGTGCGTGATATTATTCCCCCTGGTTTAGACTTCAGCTGCAATATGCAAGTTCGGTACTCCGCCGAGATGTAAGAATGCAGGATCATTTGTTTCTTTTGATAGGTCTTTGTACAGATTTGTATCACGAGAGAGACTAAGGCATCTGCACCCCAGTCTCCGCTCTCTTCTCTGGTATCGTACACAATTCGCTCATGCTTCATTGACACATGCCCTCCAACCTCCTTATGCCACATTCAGAGGCTTACTGAGCGATGTGCCTTCGGCCCTTGATCTTCCTCCTGAGGAGAATCTTCCTTCCCGTCTTACTTCGCTTACGACATAGGAATCCATGTCTGCGCTTCTGAACCAGCCTCGTATGTCCGTTCATGGTATTTCGGGGTCCGCAGCGAATTTGCATATCCCCGAGGGCAGGGTGAGCTGAGATGGCGCTCGAAGGAACGATATCGGCTGATGTGGCTGACGAGGGGGTGAAGCTTGAAGGAAGAGCTGTTCGTCGGATAGCGCCGTTCATGGGAGTGAGCGAGGGTCGGAGAGGGACGAGGGTAGTGAATGTCCTGATGGAATTAGTGATGGTTTGATAGAAGCATGTGGATGAGCTTACCTGGGCGATTGAGCGAGGGGCTTGGCCAGGACTGGGCGCGCGAGGCGCGTGACAGAAGAGAACATCGTGTTCATTTCTGTAGAGCGCGCAGAATTGAGACTGCGGCTTGTGATGTGTTGATGCGACGGCCGTCAAGTCGTTGGTGTAAATGTTGAAATTTTGGGCCACAGTCGAAAGTGACGCCGCTGTTTCGAGGTGGGGCTGATTACCCTGTACCATCATTTTGTTCTCAATGGCTAGGTCAGCTTGAACATTTCGTTCATCCTGATTTAGCATCAGCAAGTTTCTTAAAGATAATATCGACTTCCTTCAGTTCATTGTCAAGTTGTTTGCTAATATTGTACGAAGAATGAGCCATGCTCTGTGTCACGTTGACCAAAATATTGTGCTAGCTAACAGCTCTCACCAACTTCAGCTCAATCTTGTAAGCAACTATTGTAACCCTTTGCTACAGCCTACACTACAACCTTGCACGATGAAGCGACTTATCTAAGAACCGGCTGAGTTTATCCCAAATCATTCCACAGCTATCTCAAGTTTTGTTTCATAATCCTAGCTCTTGATAAAGCACAATGGTCAATGGAAGATGAGGCCAACAATCATCCGAAAGGTCAAAATGTTAGCGACAACAACGCTAGACTTGGAGACATCTCGCTGGATTCAAGTTGAAGACGGCATGGTCAAATATGATTGGCTGCTCGGGCTGAACAACCGCCGTTGTTGGTTGTTGGTTGTTGGTTGATGTGTTTCTCCTCCGGCCAGTATAACGACCCCTAGGATGCGTTTTCCTGGGATCTTGTCACCTTTGTTTATCGACGGCGCTTGCAAGTCACAGTGTCGTCAATCTCGGTCTTGATTACGAGTTTTGCCCCGGTATCCCTCAACAGTGAAGTTCTCGCACAGCTGAGAGCAGCCGTCCTACCCCGGCCTGTCAAAAATGCAACTCAAAACAATTGCCTTGCCGTTTCCAAAACTGCAGGGAAATTGATCGATAAGATAAAACATTTCATCTTGCGAGTTGCCTCTTTGAGTTATCTCTTGCCTCTCTCAGCTATGCGCTCAACCCCCTGCAGATAGCTGACTGAGTGCTTGCAGCAACCAACAGCATATGCCTAAGCGGCCAATGAGATCAAATTTCGATGTTTCGAAACCTGCCGGTTGATTCCTTCTTGACCTTCACCTGAACTCTATGTCGACTATGAACTATTTTGGTTCCTATCTTTGCTTATGCTGGTCGACAATGGTCTCAACCACCTGCATCGTGCGGCCGATATTCTGCAATTGTTGGTTGAGAAGTCATCTCTAACACGCCAAGAAGGCTCTTTGCCCAAAACTGCTTCCCGAGATGTCTTGATATGGCAATAGATATACTCGAGCTGAATAAACCCTTGACTCCAAGTGAGGTGAGCCGATGGCCGGCGCGTAGTTGCATGAAAAGCTGGTGCGATGGCAGCAAAGTCTGTGGGCTTGTTTCAATCTACAGAAAAGCTCCTTTGGCTGTGGACGATGGAATAGTCGAGTCTTCCTGGAAGACATAAATATGCTCAAGTCCCGTCAACAGTCATAGAGGACAATCCATCTCTCAGCTTCAATTTCCTATCTAGATACCCTTGTCTAAATATTTCCTTTGTTATTTCATTTTTCATACTCTTATCAATTCACCATGGCTGGACCTGTTGAAGTTCTCTCTATGCACCCACACGCCCTTGATACTCCCCCCCGAACGCCTTACAAAGGTTTTGATAGCCTCAATTCCGGCAAAGAGAGCCCTAGAAAAGTGATTGGGAAGTTTCCAACCGATTCCAGCCTTGGAGATGTGTTTTATGATCCTTCTCCAACTTCGGTTTCTTCACCTCGACCTCGCGATGATTCCAACCAGGAGATCATGCCCGAAGATCCCTTTGATAGTCAGCACAACCGCATTCTTTTTGATGCAATTGATGCCTTGCAATCCTTTGGTGCCGGTGACTTGAGCATTCCTCAGGTAGGTGATCTTAGGACTTTAGACTCTCGCAGTACTTACAAGTGATAGCTCATTATTGTGGGAGGACAATCCTCTGGAAAGTCGTCTCTCCTTCAAAGCTTGACAGGAATTCCTTTCCCAGTCGACAGTGGCTGCTGCACTCGGTTTCCCACACGCATTGTCTCTCGTCGCACAGAACCAGACAGTGACGATTCATTCCGCATCACTATTGATCCCGCTGAAGTTGATGTCCCTGGTTTGGATCCCGCATCTGACAACATCAAAAACTATGAGTGCAGCGGCAAGATCCTCACCAAGGAGAGATTTGCCAAGGTCATCGATGAAGTAAGTGATTCATATCAGTTTTAGGCACCTGGGCTGACAGCCGCAGATATCCTCTGAATTCATGGGTCTTCGAACTGGTCTAGGAGAAGACAGAAAGAACTTCGTAGCGGAAGTCCTTAAGATCGAGCTGTCAGGCCCCCACCGCTCCTATTTCAGTATTCTCGACCTTCCAGGCACATTTCAGAATGCTTCTACCGTTAACGAGACAGATCAAGCCAAGGTTGAGGCTATGGTCAAGGAGTACATGAACAACGAAGACAACATCGTTATGTGAGTCAGCTTGGCACGATATTAGTGATCGCTCATACTAACAACTGAAGCTGCGTTATCGATGCACCTACGGACTTTGACCGACAGGAGATTTTGAGGCTGGCCAAGAAGCCCATCAAGCAAAACCGCTTCGTCGGCGTTTTCACAAAATGCGACATGGTGCAGCATGAACCAGAGGCGACCAAGAGGGCAAGTTAACTAAATATGCTCTGTGTGCCATGCTAACATTGAGTCAGATTGTATCCATCGCAACTGGTAACTCTACTCACAGCCTCGGACGCCTTCCTGGGGGCTGGTTCTTGGTTCGCAACCGAGCAGATAAAGATCCAGATTCTTTCGACCTCAGCGCTGCAGAGAAGAAGCTGTTTAGCAAGAGCTCTTGGAACTCGGTTTCTCAAAGCCGTCTGGGCTCATCTGCAGCCAAGTCATACCTTGGTACTCTTTTGAGCTCCAAGATACGTGACTGCTTCCCAACACTCCGCAGTACAATTCAGCATAACCTCGAAGAGAGGCTACACGAGAAGGCCATGCTTGGTGATCCTCGCACTAGCCATGCCGCAAGACAGCAATTTGTTGTTGCTACTGTTCGGAAATACGAAGAGATGGCGCAAACGGCTCTAGACCGTCCAGGATTTCTCGACCACAGCATGGAGCTTCGCAGAGAAGTCAGTCGCTTGAATGCTGAGTTTGACAAGTTCATGAGAGCACGAGGTGGGACCTGGGAGTTTGAGGACACTGACGTTGATCCTCGCGTCCTGCTAGATGAGCGTCTGGCTCTTGAGACACAGGCGAGGGCCGAGGAGAAGCAGTTACCCTCTCGTGTTCGCAATGTCAACAAGACGAAGATCGATGCTTCACTTGACAAGGCGTTCCCGGGCTTGTCACACATTCAAGACACAAGAAATCTTATGGGTGCCATTCAAGACAAGCTAGCGCTCTATCAGGGATCTCTTCTGGATGGAATCATCAACCCCGATATCTACCCAGACATGTACCGAGAGCAAGTCAAGAAATGGGGACACATCGCGAACATCCACCTTGCGCGAGTCGCACAAGCCGTAAGTCGATGCACTGCCTCCATTCTCAACGATGTCTGTCCTGCGGAAAGTGACACGTCAACTCTGTCGAGGGAGTTGACCGCACTCTTGGAAGCTTCGTGGAAAGAATCCATGCAGAGAACTGAAGACTTATGCAAGTCTCAGTGCGAGATGGAGACAAAGTGTGTGCGACTGCAATCCACTGGACCTCGCTTTGGGGACGAGATTCATGGTTGGAGAATCTTGCGATTCTACGAGGGTTTCACGAATGCTTGTGTGGATTGCGACCCGGGACATCTTGATCTTCCCAAGTGTTTCGAATCTGTCCACCCCAGTCTGGGCAAGAACATGGTTCTTGATGTCCACGATGTTCTCAAGGTTTATTACAAGGTATGTGCCGTAAGCTATATCTTCAGTTTCAACAATTGCTGACCTTTTTAGCTCTCTCTGGACGCCTTTATTCGTACCATCAACAACACCGTTATTGAGTCGTTCATTTCTGGTCAAGACGGGCCTGTTCTTGGCCTCAACACCAACCGAGTCCTCAGTCTCTCGGAAGATGAGATGAAGATTGTTGGCGGGGAGAATGAGATCACTGCAAGGAGGCGTAAAGAGCTGGAGCATGATATTGAGAAGCTCCAAGGGGCCCTTACTATCGTCGATAGGGCAACTCGACAGACATCTGCCCTGGAGAGAAGTTGAAGTGGATATCATTGATGGGGAGTATCAATAGTCATTCATTAGCCTATAAGTTACACAATCTTTTATATAGTTATTCCATGTCGTATGAATCTTAAACCTTGGCCGCATTGCCATCGGTGCTGCCACTTCGAATACTGCTCTTCTCGTCAATAGGGGCAGTTCGCTTGCGTCTCATAATAACGAAGGCAGCAGCTCCAACGATAGCAACAACACCAAGAGTAGCCATGGCACCAATGACACCAGCAACAGCATTGGACATGCCACCATTCTTAGAAGTCTTGTTTTCACTCTCGCCCTCGGCAGTCTCATCATCATCCTTGTACGCAGCACAGAAATCTTCTTCGGCGCCACACTTGGTGCACCAATCTCCAACATCAGTAATAGCACGTTTCTCAATCTCGGCCACAAACTTTGACCAAGGGAGGGAGTCCTCGCCAGTTCCAAAGAGAGGATAAGTCTCAAGATCACCAGCCGTGCTGTTGCGGAAAAGCCAGCGAACTCGGAGGTCTGCCTCTGGATCTGAGGGGAAACTGTCCGTGTCATCATCGGTGAATAGCTCAAAAGCCATGGTGGAAGCGTAATCTGGCAGACCGTAGAAGTTGGGGGAGACATCAAGAAGGTCTGCAAGACCAAAGAAAGCAAGGAAAGTATCGTAGCTTCCAGCGAAGAGGGAAAACTTGAGCTTTCCTTCAGAAGTAACAGTCTCATTCAACTGGTTGAGGATAGCACCAGAAAGAGTCTCAGCTCCAATGGCTCGAGCAGGATCAGACTCGTTCCAGTTCTGGCCAAGTTCCGCAGAGTCAGCGAGGGTGCGGAGCTGAAGAAGGTCCGCGTTTGAGACGTTGCGTGCTGGAGAGGTGCTGTTGTGAATACGAGCGACATTGACGAGGTCGAAGATGTTGTATGCGTTCTTGTAGGTCATGTTCTCGGGACGAAGGTTGTAGACGCCATCGGAGAGAACATCGTAGAATTGCTCGTAGAATTCCTTCGTGTCCTCCTCGCGTTGAACGAAGACATCGCTCTTCATGAAAGACTTTGAAGCAGTGACATATTTGGGACAAGCATCGTCGCCCTTGATCCAGATGGTGTCTGGTGAGTTGTCGTTGATGGTGTGAAGACGAACATATTGGTACCCATCAAGCGGGGCCTGGCTCTCGGAACCATTGTTAAGAGTCTGAGAAGCAATTTCAGGGTCAAGGTCAGCAAGAGGAGGGTAGAATCCTTGAAGGAAAGCTGTAGCCGTGTCCATGAGAATGCCCTGATCAGGAGCACTGGCAAAGATCTGAGAGGGCTTGTATTCATCCTCAGAAATACCCAAGATACGATATTGAGAGTCTGAAGCGAGGTATCGATCACGGTAATCTCGGCCAACCTGGAAATTCTGCTCTGCGCCGAGACTAGTGAGAGATTGAGCGCCGTACCACTTTGTAGTGCCTATTTATGTAAGTGAGATTCATCAATCGAATAGACAAAACTTACGATCTCCATGACGGCTAAAGACTACAGCGCCATGAATAACTTCACTGGCAGCACTGCTAAAAAGGAAACTCAACGAAAGAGTCTTGGAATACATTTTGAAGTTATGAATTAGTTAGAAACTGAAGAGGAGCGATGTCCCGTCGGAAGTCGGGCTCGATGCTTGTATTTATGCTTAAGCAAACGCTAAGTCTAAATCCCACCTTTGGTCTTGGCATTTGATAAGATTCGCCCAATAAATGGGTTGCTCAGATGAAATTCCCACCCAATAAATCCCTCGATTAGCGGAACTTTGTCCGCGGAGGGAAGACCGGTCAAATTCGTTGTGCAACACCGAGGAGATTCTCTATACACAAGTGGATGGAGCTTGGGAACCCCGCTCGTGGTCTGATAAGGAAGGTTGATGATTGTGGTGTGAAGCAAGGTTGAGGGGCAAAGAGTCAATGGCTTGAAGATATGTGAATGTGAAAGCCAATGGTTTGGATACGTGTGGGGATGGGTAAGCTGTGATGTGATGATTTGTAAGTTGACATGAGATGTAGTAAGAGAAGGGCTTGTTTAGCTTCTGGGAGCAGTTGAACGTTATCAACTAGTGTCGAGAAAGGAGTGGCCTGCTCACGATACAGAAAGAGGTTTAGATGGCAAATATGTTGTAGATTTATAGTATAGTTTTACCACGATTTCAATAACAACGATTATGTGAGTGGTGGTAGCCTCTTTGGTAACATGCATGAAGATGAAGATGAAGGACCCCAGCAACATATATGGGGGCGGGCACAGCTTCAACGGTTCGAGGTGATTCACACTCAATATAAACGAAGGAAGATAAATGAAAGGAAGAAAAGCTCATCCGTTGCACCAACTTGGCGTGACAGAAATGGGCCTTGACAACTGCTTATTACTATAGCTGTCTCGTTGACACCCTCACTCTTATATCTCATACTCAACTTCTCTGAACTCCCCCTCCACTCTCTTCCACCAATCTCTTCTCAGAATCTCATCCCACTCAATAGTCATGAGAACCTCTCCAAAGTAATTCACCTCTCCCTTCTGCACGAATCCCAGCTTCTCAAACAAAGCTCTACTGCCTTTATTCTCCTCCTTGATCTTGACCATCAACCCCTTCAGTTCTTTGGCCCCATACTCTGCTAGTATTTCATCTAGGTGTTTTTGGATATAGACGAGCAATGCACAAACAGCTGCTTGTCCTAAACCTTGGCCA
Source organism: Fusarium secorum (assembly GCA_013363185.1). Taxonomy (NCBI): domain Eukaryota; kingdom Fungi; phylum Ascomycota; class Sordariomycetes; order Hypocreales; family Nectriaceae; genus Fusarium; species Fusarium secorum. The sequence continues at coordinate 9,647 of JABEEM010004231.1, read as the reverse complement.
CGATGTGAAGGCGATGCGATCATGACGTCCACTTCGCCTGTGACCCATCCTTCTGTACCTGTCTCTGCGTCTTCATCGTCGGATTCAAAAGGGTATAGAAAGAAGTTGATGTCACCTCGCATGAGAGGGTCTGCATCCGCGGTGCCGGCTTTCACAAGTGATACGTCTTCGGTGAGCGGTGCGCAGACGATAAAGGTGAGTTTATCAGACGATGTGCGCCATGATTGCTGGTTCTCATATTCCTCATCTAAAGTCATGGGTTCTGAAGCTGTAGCTTCTTGAATATCCTGAGACGTGTTAGTATGTGAGATTCTAGTGATGGTGAGAGCTTACAGGATCTTGCATCCATGCGTGGTATTGCTTCACATGATGCGCTTCGTATGGAACGAGCAAGGCTTTTCTTGTTGAAATGGCTGCTACTCATCAGTGTATGTGCGTTTTATGGAGAGCGTAGCATTACCTGTATTTTGGTTGATCCTCATTGTGATTTTGTGAGGTGTAAGTTGTGAGGTGAATATTCACAGTTCAACACCATTGGTGAAAAAGTTGAGTCAAAATGGGGCAGCGAAAAAGCTTCTTACAACCACAACCAGGGGTAAATGCAGGACAGTATGCCAATGCTTTCTTTCTATTGTACATATTTTACATGTTTCGTTACATTGATTCAACCATCATTCTTGAGTCTCATTCTTTAGTCTCAGCCTCTTTGATCTTAGGCTCTTTCGTCTCATCGCCTTGAGTCCTTTCAGCCTCTCGAGCCTTTTGAGCCTCCTGCGCCAATGCTACCACCACACGACCTAATCGATTCCTGGGTCCTTCCATCCCAGCCACAACTTCAGCATCAGGCGACTCAATGCCCGCGACAGGTGGGAACATAGAACCAAAGGCATCAGGTTTTTGGCTCACAATAGCAGCTTCTGTGCCATAATCGAGGTCAGCGTCAGCGCGAGCATATTCGACAGTACGTCGCTCTGGCTTGACACCTAGACCATCGAGCAGCTGCGTAGCCTTTTCGGGCATGACGGGCTGTAGAAAGATGCCTGCGATGCGCAGAGCTTCGGCGGATCGGTAGATGACCCAGTTGAGGCGGGTGCGCGCATTCGCATCCTGCTCTTTCACGATCTTCCAGGGCTCAGTTTCTGAAACAAAGCGGTTGGTCTAGATACAGGTCAGTCACTGGAATTCAGATGGACAAGGAATACTCACGTCCTGGAGAAGTGAAAAGATACGGTGTAGGGCATGTTTCACTTGATTTTGATCCATGTGGGTTCGAACTTCCTCCGGTAGGCGTTGCAGACTCTTCTCGAGACTTAAAAACATAGGAGAACTTGTAGGCAAGATCTCCTTGGGGTTCTCAAACCTCCCAGCCTTCGCAAATTCGACTGCCTCAATTGTGCTCCATGCAGCCTTCCTGACTCGAGCAATTCGGTTGAACAGGTTGCCAACGTTGGCCTGAAGGTCCTTCTCGTAAATAGCAGCGATATATTCGTTCGCGTAGTCCGAGTCGCTTTTGTAACTACCGTTCCGCATAAGAAAGTATCGCAAAGCGTCGAGACCCCAGCGCTGAACAGCGAAGAAAGGGTTGACGACGTTGCCAACAGATTTTGACATTTTGCGGTTCGACATGGTCCAGTGGTTGTGACAAAGGATCTTCTTGGGTAGGGGAAGGCCTGCGGCCATGAGAAGAGCAGGCCAGTAGATTGCGTGGAAGCGAATGATGTCTTTGCCGACGACATGCATGTCTGCTGGCCAGATTCCCGTGTCTTTATCACCAACCTGCCACTTTGTGCCGAATCCAGAGGTGGTCAGATAGTTGACAAGAGCGTCCACCCAAACATAGATAGTATTGTTGGGATCTTCGGGATCCTTGACTCCCCAGTTCAGTCTTGTCGCAGGGCGAGTGACGGAGAGATCCTCAAGATGATCTTGAACCCAGTTGCGCACTTCATTCATACGATCAGCTGGTTGAATCCAAGTCGGGTTCTTGTCATAAAACCGAAGCAACTTCTCCTTATACTTGGACAGCGGGAAGAACCACGTATCTTCCGAAACCCACTCGACCTCATTGCCTGACTCTTTGCTGACCATCATCTTGCGGCCTGTTTGGGGAGAAACGCTTGGCTGGACAAGATCTTCAGGATAGAAGCACTCATCACTGACACAGTACCATCCCTCATGCTTTCCCTTGTATAGACCCAAGCCTTCCGGTGCGCGAGCCTTGAGAAGAAGCCAAAACTGCTGTACAACGTCTTTATGTTCTTGATCGGTGGTTCGGATGAAGAAATCGTGTGAGATGTTGGCATGTTCGGCGAGGTCTTTGAACTTGTTGGCGTTGTTGTCGCAGAATTCCTTCGGTGGCAATCCTTCTTTCAGAGCGGCCTGTTGAATCTTCATGCCATGTTCGTCTGTGCCTGTAGCGAGGTAGGCCTCATGGCCGCTGATTTGCTTCCATCGTTTAATGACATCGGCCAGAACCATGGTGTACAGATGACCAATATGAGGAGCTGCACGGCAATTAGACACGTCAGAGCTACGAGATATCAGACTAACCAGCATTGACATAAAAGATTGGCGTTGTTACATAAAATGGCTTCACTTTGCCTGTCGACTCAGTGCTATTCGAACGGCGCCATTGTGAGGTTGGCGCATAGGCTCGACATCCTAGGCGACTCAAGTTGGATTGACAGGCCAATCGAGACTGTATTTGGCGAGCGCCTTGTAACGACTGAAACCTGAAGGCCCTCATGGCACTTGAGAGCTTCCAGAGCTACTTTTCTTGCTGTAGTTCTGAGCGGAATGTGGGGATATAGAGGTGCAGCTGCAAAGCTTTATCCGATAAGCTACAAAATGCACCGTGCGGACAGGTTCTGTGATAACTGTCCATCTGCATCATCGCAGGCATCTTTTTTGAAACTCTGCCTGGAACTGTTTACTTTTGCGCCAACCTTAAAAACTCCTGTCCTATTTGTGCCCGTCTTCTTCCTCCCATTCAATCCTTTCCTCTAATTATCAATACACACGCAAAAACAACCATGTCAGCCCCAACACTAGCAACAGAGGTGCAAACCTCGAGCGATGGTAGTCATCTTCATCTTCATCCCGCAGAGTAATAACTAACAAACTCAGCTGCTGAAATCTTCACCAGCAACTACTACCAAGCCATAAACCGACAAAAAGACATCCTTCCCTTCTACATAAACTCCTCCCAAAGATACCCCATCGCCGCAGACATCTCCATCAACGGCGCCGTCCTCCCAACACCAGACGACTACTCCAAACTCCTCGAAGCGCAAGGCAAAGACGCGCACTATGAAATCGAATCCTTCGACGCACACGTCCTCAACCCAAATTTCACAATGGGCGCACCCGAAAACATCTTCGACAGCGCGAAAAAGGAGAAGAGCGGCGACAAGATGTCCATCCTCGTCACTGTTATGGGCAGGGTACAATTCGGAAAGGGCAGAGAGGCGCCTCAAAAGATGTTCAACGAGACGTTTGTTCTCGTACCGAACTGGGAATCTATGGTCAAGAACCCTCCCAAGGGTGTGAAGAAGTGGCTCGTCATGTCTCAGAACTTTCGCGCCTTGTAGGGCTGGGCGGAAGGTGAAGAGATACCGATTAGAGAGGAAACAGAGTTTGAGAGAAGCTTTGGAAAGACCAAGCGTGCGTTGAATGAGGACGACAGTCACGCAAACTCGGCCAAGAAGCCCCGTGGCCAGAAGTCATAGGGGGCAGGTCGTGCCACTCGGGGTAGAAGATCATGAATGAAAGGTCCAGATCGAATGGGGGGGAACTGGACCTTGATGAGGCATCAAACACGAGCCGGTATCATTGCGCAAAGAACAATAGGGCATTCAGATGGACGCAGATGATATACTTTCATCTACGTATCGGTTAATTTAGACATCAAACCAACAAGCAACTCATTTTACACCACCAACAACTGTTTGCCAACACTACATCGCAAATATCCAAGCTTAACCACCACTTGCACGTGCTCATATTGTTCTTCAACGAGGCTTCAAGAACAATAGCTTCATTTTGGCGGGGTATCCTCCCCTGCACATGCATCAATCCCCATACAGCAAAAAAAAAACAGTAGAACCCAGTGACAAAACCCCACCATCCATCACAAACGTAGCTCTCCAACTCCAACAATGCCACCCAAGACAAAAGCCAGCTCCAAGGCCCCGAACCCCGAGCCCAGAGGTATATGCCCTTTTCACCTGGCCTCTATATATCTATCTAACATTTCCCAGCTGCTCCAGAATCTCCTCCAGACACCATCGCCCAGCGTTCGCAGCAGCGCTTCTTCCAGACGAATCCTATCGAGAACCGTCGTCAGCAAGTCGGTTTATCAGCACTCACTCCTGCTGAGAAGAAGACATACGCACACGTCAACCTCATCCATCCTGCTGTAAACCGCCGTGTACCCTTTTCCAACAAGACAGAGCGCGAGTTCTGGAAGTTTGTTACAAAAGAGGGTCTACCTATCCGCAGACTTCCCCGCGACTACGCCTGGGGAAAGGACCGTTCCGGACGAGATATCGGGACATATTCGCCCGACGAGCTTGAGCAGCGCACCTTAAAGCACGCAAAGCTCACATCACTGCAAATACAGCACCGTCAGTTTCTCAAGAAGCGAGAGAAGCAACTCGAAGTAACCGCCGAGGAAATCGCCGCTGAAAAGACGAGAAGGAAAGCTATGGCTGCGCTCAAGAGGGACTTGTACGGGGAGATCACGGGAAGTCTGGCTCAGGATCCTGAATGGGACGATGTCATCCCCATCCCGCAGAACGAGCCCGAAGGCGCCCTCGCGCAGATTGCCTATCCGGACGACTACGCAGAGGGTACGTCCGTTTGATGCCCAGGTCTAAAGGAGTGACTGACTGAACAGCATCATAGCCGTCTCCTACCTCCGCGCCGTCATGGCTGCAGATGAATGCTCTCCCCGAAGTCTGCGCTTGACAGAGCACGTCATTTCCATGAACCCAGCACACTACACCGTCTGGTTGTTCCGCTTCAAGATTATCTCGGTACTTAAGCTTAGTATTCCTGATGAGATTACATGGTTGAACGAAGTTGCTCTCAGCAATCTCAAGAACTACCAGATTTGGAACCATCGTCAGCTCCTGATGGACTACTACTATCCTCTCATCGAGGAGGATACTGCGACTGTTCGTCAACTGGCTCGTTCTGAGACGCAGTTCATCACAAAGATGCTGGAATCAGATGCCAAGAACTACCATGTATGGTCGTATCGCCAGTACCTCGTCTCCAAATTGTACATGTGGACTATGAGTGAGCTTCTTTCCACCCAAAACCACATTGAAGAGGATGTACGAAACAACTCAGCTTGGTCGCACCGCTTCTATCTTGTCTTCTCAGACCCCACAGCCTCCACCCCTGGATCAGGACCTACGGAGCCAGACCCTCGCGTTCCAGCAGAGACAATCGATCGAGAGATTAAGTACTCCAAAGAGAAGATTGATCTCGCGCCGCAGAACCAGTCTCCTTGGAACTATGTCCTTGCTGTTCTGACCAAAGGCTCTCGTCCCCTATCCTCCTTTAGAGAGTTCGCCGAGAAGTTTGTCACTGCACTGGGAGAGGAAGCAGAAGAGGTCCGCAGTTCACATGCGCTTGATTTCTTGGCCAAATTGTACAATGAAGAGGGTGACAAGGAAAAGGCTGAGCTTTGTCTACGACGTCTTGGAGAGAAATGGGATCCTGTACGAGAGGGGTATTGGAAATACCGTGTAACTCTGCTGAAGAGTGGCCAGAGCGCAAGAGAATAGTTGAGGATGCTTTGATATGATGTGATTTGATACCTCAAGCCCAGAATTGTATTCCCATTATGCATTGAAATCCGAAAGACCCAGAGTGCCCAAATGAAGTGAGTAGAAAGAACATGTCGCATTACTAGATTATAGTCATATATATGCCGAAAACTCCCGAAGAGGCCTTTCCCACCGTTTCTTCACGTCCTAGTTGTGTTTGACCCTGCATGGCTAACCAGATGGTTTACATCGGAGTAAATGCTCAACAGCTTGAGCGTGTTGTGTCTTATTAGTGATTTACTGGCTTTCAACTCGCCAGAACTTCCATCCTTCTCTTTCTCCAGTATCGCCATGTACTCCGACGAGCTTTTCGACACCCTCAGTGCCCTCGGCTTCCAAGAACTTCTCAAGATCAATCTCCATACCGCCCTCGTCATCTTCCTCTGTACCGTTCTTCAAGACAGCTGGCCAAAGGACGCCAATACCGTCACCACCAAGAGTCGTCTCGAATTTGGCGTAATTCTCGGACTCTAGTTGTTCTTCAAGCTTTTGTAGCTTATCTTTGGGTACACCTGGTCGTAAAAGAGTGATTGAGCATCCACCGCCGCCAGCGCCTGTCAACTTTGTCCATCCAATACCCTCATGGTCGACAAGTTCTCGCACTCGTTCCAAGCGTGGATGGGAAACACCCAGTGATACTAATAGACCATGATTGATAGTCATCAGCTCGCCCACCTTACTAAGGTCCGTCTCCGAATTGCTGTCAAAAGAAGTGTCATGAATGAGCTCAGAAGCGGCATCCGTGACCTTGTCCATCGCATCCAAGATCGTGCCAACAAGCTTGGGGTGGGTTTGTTTGAGCTTTGCGACCTTGGCAACCTCGTGTGCGGTAGACTTGGATTGTCGAGTGTCCACCAACAACAGAGGCAGTTCAGGAAAATCCCACAGAGGTCGAACCGTCGGTGGTTTGGAGTAATCTGTCCGTTGAAACACCACGGCCTTACCTTGTGTCGCAACCGTATTATCCACACCAGAAGGGTTCCCATGAATACACATTTCTGACACAAATGCCCATCTGTTGATTCGTTCGACTTGAAGTCGTGCTTCTTCCGAAGGTTGATCTGGGTGGGGGCCGGATAGTGTCCGTAGTTGAAGAAGAAGAGCCGCTGAAAGGCATACTGAAACTGACGCGCTGCTGCCCAAGCCAGCACCAATTGGTATTGTTGATCGGAGAGTGTATAGACATGGAGGGAAGGATGGCGATCCTAGCGATAGGAAGAGGTAGAGGAAAGCTGAGACAGAGCTATGATGAACTCTTCGAATCTCCTCTGGGTGGTTGGGTGAGACAACTTCGATGTGTGGTTGGATGGCCGCAACAAGATCAGGGTCGAGTTCTGTTACGAGAGAGTAGTATGACTTCTTCTTGGAGGGTTGTTGGAATGCGTCCCATGGCAGGTCGTCAATATTCCAGGTATGAACGAGACCGATATCAGCGAATCGGAGCGAGACGGTACGTTTCGACTTGGAGAGGGTGGTGACGTGAAGGTAGGACCGCAGTGAGATGGCTGCGGCAATGGCTGCCTATGCGCCACTCATGTAAGCATGCAATTGGCAATAAGATGGAGCCGACTTACCTTTCCATGAACAACGGAGTGTTCTCCAAAAACAATGACCTTTCCTGGTGCCGATACCATGAAAGGAGGTGCCATAGGGCTAGACATTTTGCGGCTCAACTTCATGCGACGACGGGCACTGCCATTGCTGGAGTCGCCAGATGTTTCGGAACCAGAATCGGAAGCAGGGCCGTGACCATTGCCGTTGCCATTGGCATGGCTGCCATTGAGCCCGTTTACCATGACTGGGGTCACAGATGGCATGGAGGTGGTTGTGTCGCGCGTGTTGTTTGGTGTTGATCTTATCTCCAACTGCGTGGTCTGACCCCTGTCGTGATGAATATCTGCAGTATGTTTCGTAGAAAGTGGAAGAGTCGTAGAGCGAGAAATAGCAGTAAAGGATTGTATGAAGATAATTGAATTCAACGGTAGAAAGAAAAGTATAAGAAGAAAGATGAAGGAGGAAAGTTGCTTAATTCGGTAAATTAGTTGTTGCCTTTCTTGACCATCGTCAGGGGGTGGAAAGTAAGGTAACTTCTTTAAATTCGAGAGCGGGGGTGTGATAAGTTACAGTAAAATAGTTAGGAAGGAAGCGGGCAACAACGGACGGACCTCAACTCCCAATAATGCAATGCAATGCAAGCCAGAGACGATAATGAAAGGCAATAAACAGTAGCGTCACAGATAAAGCGTTAGCTAAAGTCCAAGGTAGACGCACAGTAGGTTAGATTGATGCGCCGCTGGGAATTGTTGGCGTAATAGGTAATTGAGTCCCCCGCACTTTCCACCTCTGTCCCTAGATCAGCGTACCTGCCTTTTGACACACCTCACACTTGTTCCAATGGAAAAGAGAAGGAGCAGGACGATGTAGGGAAACGCCCGTCAACCGAAATAGGAAAGGTTCCGGATGTGAGTGCCTCGATGGTGCAGATGACAGTTACCAACGATCAACAAGATGAGGTGGAACTAACTGCTTTAACGAGACGGGCTAAGGGACTTGGGTTACAATCTAAGTGCTCTCGTTATTATCTCCTCTTCAAATTCGAGACGAGTTGATATGAGATGCCTACAAGACGTTGCCAACAGCTCACAACATCTGTCCTCTGTTGTTGAGCCGAATGTGTAATGATAGGCCTCCAATTGGAAGAACCCAAAATAGCGGTCTAGCGCTAAAAGTCAAGTCTCCAGCTGGGCTTAGGTTTATCTGGAGACTGAGCTGAGCCCACCACCACGACTTAGACGTCCCGTCTCCCGCAACTTGTCGATGCAGCAACCGAGAGTGGAAAATCGAACAAGCAAAACTATATGAACCGATTTTTTTCGGCGAGGACCGGGTATTTCAAGGTGTCAGAATCAGAAATACCTATCAGTTGAAGAAGGGATGCAGAAGAACTGCAGAAGAGACAAGCATCGGCATTTGTAGCCGCGTGATTGATGATGACTAGCAACGAACAATACAATAGCAAACCAACCGTGTGACCCTGCGTGCCGGATAAGCCGTCTGGCTCAGCTGTTGATCGATGCGCCAGAAGAGGTTGATTGTGATATGTAGCACTCTGGTTGGTCGGGCGAAGTCTCTGTAAATCAGGTTATGAGACTTTGAGCCAGCCTCGAAAATCTGCCGAAGCAACAGAACATTTGGAGTCGTTGGAACTTGCAGGTTTGCAGTTCCGTCGTCGAGGCGAAGCTAAATCATGACGACAGGCGGGAAAATATCCATGCTGATGCTTGCAGCTATAACTCATTGGTGTGGCCGTATCCGTACTTGGAGAAGCTGTAGCCTGTTACTGGACAACAAAGAGTGCATCAATTGTCGCATACATAACGCTCCTCTTGGCTGCTAGTAAATGCATTGAAACACTTTCGTATTCGCATCTCTTTTATACGAATACTATATTGAACAACCGCAGCATGACGGCACCAATCGCTTCAGCATGGAAAATCATTCCAACGTTCGAATCAAAATCAATACAGAGAACTCTTGATTTCTATGTCGACTTTCTCGGGTTCGAATTGGGCGGGGTAAAGTCAGAGGACGGGCCATCTTCAGATTATCTCTTTGAGCGGCACAAGCCTCCAGTGGGGTCACGACAAGGGTGTAGGACCTATCAAAATGAGCGCAACCGAAGGTACATTTGCACGCGCCTAAATTTGCGTGTGATAGAAGTACCAGCAGTCAGCCGAGTTACAAATAGCTACCTCACATACTTTACAGCCGTATCGGGTCTGCGACCTTCGTTGATTTCCTGATATCGGC